>OLKM01000630.1:252381-256310 GCA_900291075.1 Melanogrammus aeglefinus | reverse complement strand
ACACACCACAACAACCACACACAGCACACACATGCACACACACACACACACACGACACACAGCACACACACACACACACAACACACATACGCAGACACATAAGCACCACTAACACCACACACACACACCACACACCACAACACACACACACAATCACACAACACAACCACACACACCACACACACACACACATCCCACACTACAGACCAGAAACAGAACAGACAACAGACAGACAGACAAGACAACGACAGAACACACACGACCACCCAACACCCAGATCAGAACCTAAGCCTTTAACAGTCATCTGCTAAACCAAAATCTTGGTCTAGTAAAGACACTATCAGTCTATCATTATTTTGGGTTTAATGAGATGACGGCTGTAAACAGTAAATATTTTAACCAATTCCCTCACAACTGAATGGCAGATCGAAAACGGGGGCTTTTCTCTTTCTTTTCGCTATCACATCTAGGTTTTCAACAATCATGTCGCTGGAGACGCGAGGTCTGTTAGCTGTATCCGACTGTTTACAGAAACCCAAGCGTCTGTGACAGTTTCACCCGTGGTAAGCGGCCCTCTGTAGGCGCACACAATCAAAATGCCCTTGCTGAGAGCCATGTCCACTCACAAATTTAGCCTAACCCCTTCTGGATGCATCTCCGTAACGAAGGGTAAACATCACAGCTCCACTCCGCCCCTTCCACAGTCAAGGCTCAGTTGGCGTCTCCCCCCGTGAAAGTTCAGCAAAACCACAGTACAACTCTGGATTGCCCAGATCAGAATAGCGGAGCTGAGAAAGCAACAGTCAATAGAGATTATGCGTTGCACCGAATCCTCTGCTCTGCTGGAACCCCATCCACCCAGCGCCTATCCCCTCTCAAGGAGACCTCCTGCCAGCTTTGGAACACGGCCTGGGTCAACTCTCTCCTCTCTTATACCAGTCTGAAAAGGTTATGCCATATTACAACAGAAGCAGCATCCCAGCGACCCTTCCAACAGTGCAGATGGCCGAACGTTACGCGGTGTAAGATGAACCCCCCCCCCCCCCCCCCCACATCGCTCAAACCACTCGGTCGGGAGCCGCGTGGTGGCACACACGATGCAGGGACAACGTTTGCTCTGATTACATGCGCTCCGCTAGTCTTACTCGCACACGCCCAACGCCCTCCTCCACGCCAGCACGGCCGCCAAAACCACTACTGCCTCATTAAGGCGAGTCGACCCCGCTTCTCAAAGCAAGGCCCACCCTCTATCAAGCCTCTCATCTATTAACACCGCACGCGTACCACTACAAGCTGCCTCGCTGAGTGTGTGTGTGGTGTGTTCCGTTCATGTGTGTGTGTGTGTGTGTGTGTGTTAGTTCATGTTGTGGCGTGTGTTCGTGCTTGAAGTGTTCATGTTTGATTGGTAGTTGTTGTTGAAGTGTTTGTGATGGTTGCTATCAGATGTGTGATTGTTTGTGTATGTTGTGGTATTGATGTTTGTGTTGTGTGTGTTAGATGTGGTGTGGGCTGAGATGGTTTGTGTGGTTGTGTGTTGATGCTGTTGTTCTGTGATGTGTGTTCATGTTTGTGTGTGTGTGTGTGTGGTGCGTGTTGGTGTTTCTAGATGCTTGTGTGTGTGGGTGTTCATTAGTCTGTTTGTGTGTGTGTGTGTGTGGTGTGCGACCATGTCATCCGTGTGTGAATGTGTGTTGATGGTTTGTGCGTGCGCTCCTTTTTTTCACAGGCACACGCGACGTGTCGTGTTCCATAGGTTGTTGTGTGTGTGGGGCGTGTTCCATAGTGCGGCGTGTGTGTGTGTGTGTGTTGATGGTGTGTGTGCGGTTCATGTTTGCGCAGTAGTGTGTGTTGAATGTGTGTGGGGTGCCTCATGTGTGTTGATCGCGCCACAACACGACAGTGGACTCACACCGTCACCCGTCAGCCCCCGCCACCCTGCGTCAGGATCGCCCCCACACTTATCAACCCGCGCTTCTTTTGTGGCAGGCGCAGCACCATCGTGCTGATTCAAAAGCATTTAGGTGTCGCTCCTGGCTCAACACAGAGCGCCCATGGACCAACGCGCATGGAAGAACCTGGACGATAGCAACTACCACAACCGGCAGTCCCTAACTCGATAAAGCACTGCCCAAGGGCTCAACGATTGGGAATAATCAAGAGGAATATTTTTACACCAATATTGCGATTAATGCGATGTTTATGAATTAAGTCTATTTGTGATCTTCACTCAAAAATAATAAAACATTCTTAAAACCCAACAACAACATGAAGCATCAACATAAAAACTGCTCCTTTCTTTGGGCCACCGACGTGTTGAGATTAATTTATATATAGACTCTTTATGAACATTGAACGGAATAAAATAAATTAATTGTAATGATTACAGGTCACGGTACAAACTATATTTTTTTTTTTTTTCCAACCACAGCTGCGATTTGCCATATCGCGTCCATCAACATCAGCGATGTCGATTTGAACGCGATTAATCGTTCAGCCACTGCCACTAAAAGAGAAGAATAAGATCAAACACAAAAAAAAGGAGCCAACGCTCACACCTTTGAGTTATCCTTTGACCGCCTGCTCAGTCCAAGCGTTGCGTTGATTGCAACGTTGAAAGTTGGTGGTTACAGGTCCACATCGGTAACCTGCCCAACAAGAGGTCCGGCCTTCAGAATAACTGGCCAGGAGAACAGCCCGTCTCGTCGCCGTGAGGCACGTATAAGGGGCGCAGACTTTCTTGTGGCGGTCACGCGCTGCAGAGATGTTCCACAGCATTCGGTAAACACGAGAACAAGCTTTTGTTTTAGTAAAAAGACACTTACCCGTCTAAAGTAAGGCTGACAGCAACAAGCTGTGTCTACAATGTACGAAAACTGATGACTAACAAATGTGTGGAGAGACCAATGTATACATACTGCAAAACATTGACGTAAACATAAAGTTGTGTGTGTGAGTGCCGTTTCTGTGTGTGGTGGTGTGTGGTGTGTGGTTGTGTGTGTGGGGTGTGTGGTGGTGTGCTGTGATGATGTGTGTGTATGTGTGTGTGGTGTGTTGGGTGTTGAACTGTTCCATGTCGGATACATGGTCCTTGGTTTGCATCATTAACACCACCCCACGCAAAGCATGATTAATTTAAGTGAAACGGTTGGCGATGGGAAGAGCCGTGTGAGTTTAAGGCTGATAAAGGTGTGTCGTGGTGTGTTGGTGTGTGTGTGTGTTGTGTGGTGTGGGTGTGTGTTGTTGTTGGTGTTGGTTCTGATAGGCGGTTATATAGTAAAGGAAAGAACCTTAAGTATTGGGTCAGGGATCCGATTCTTCAGCAACACACACACACACACACACACACACACACACACACACACACACACACACACACACACACACACACACACACACAACACACACACACACACACACACACGCATAGCACACAACACAATAAACTGCTTTCTGCTCCAAGATCCACTGGTATAGTGTAAAGTATCTGTGCGCAGGTTAATTCAAAAGATTTTTTGCAACAAAACCTCCTAGAGTGAACAACGTACAGTCATGTGTTGTAGAAAACAGTCCTCACCTAGAAGACATTTCTCGTCACAGTAGCATAAAAAAACCTTGTTGTTAAAAACAACAGCCCTCGCTTGTAAACCCCTGTGGAAACACCGCGTCCCTTAACACATACATTCACTATTACATTAGCGAAGCTTTTGGCAGAAAGCTACGTAACAAAATAAGTACATTGGTCAGAAGAAAGCAAACAAATATATAGCTTCGGTGCAGTAAGATGTCCCAGAAACAAGTGCAAGCACAACAATCGCTATGTTAAACCATTCCTTATAGCAACAAAGACAGTGCATGCATAACTATAAAAGGCCAAGAACACACTACAACTATAATGAGCGCGTACCTTTACACAAAGTCAAGTAAATCCA
>OLKM01000630.1:237381-247381 GCA_900291075.1 Melanogrammus aeglefinus | reverse complement strand
CTGTGCATGCAGTTTTTAATATATAAATATTTTTTCTGCCTTAATTTTTCATTTTTTTTTATAACGTTTTTTGTTTTTTTTGCCCTTTGTTATTGTCTTTTTAATATTATATAATTCAACATACAATACTTTTTGTCAAATATATACGTCAGCCTGCAGTCAATACAGGACAACGGCTCTTTGCTATGAAAATAAAACAGAACTTGGGGCACAGTCGAGCAGTAAAACTTTGTTACAGAATCGGTTGACGTTTTGCGTCAACGAGTCCAGGTAACCCACGGGCAATCATAGAATCTGACAGAAACAAAACTAAAAAAACAAAACCATATTCGTGTCTCAATTAACGCTACATTAAATACACTTATTTTTGGGAATAGCAAGGCGTTAACTGTTAACCGTCAGAAGCCCTCTGGGGACTCGGTAACAAATGGATATCCACACAAAAAACACAAATCAAGCCAAACCCAGAAAGAAAGAAAGCAATTTAGTTGTTGTTTTTCTTGCGTGCGTTGCGTAATAATCCAAATTTGAACAACAAAAAATCACTGATTCAACGTAACTACCCTGCAACGTTTCTGCACATCACACCGCATCATCATCTATGTAAAGGCCCAGGCCTGCCTTTGGCATGGAGATACCGCCGGGCAGATAACGCTGAAACTACCGTAACTGGTGTCGCCCATCAGGTGGGTCTGCAGGAGGTGCAGTTCACCTCAGCGGCCAACAGAGGGCATTGTTGAGCCCTCCTTTGCTTACCAAAGCCTTTACGTTAGAGTGATCTGAAGTGACCAAAAAGCATTGCTCAAAGGCACACTGCCCTCACAGCTTTGGGCTTTCCCCAGGGGTCGCCGTGCGGTATGCTTTTAGAAATAAGTTTTACACACAAACAGAGAAAAACAACTTTAACATGATACTGGTAGATAACAATATGAGATTATACACCCCGAATTTTCTTTTTAACGCGAACGAAAATAAAAAGGGAAATGAAAGAAAACCATTGTTAATATGAGATGTACGTATGGTCACCAGCCATAACATGTTAATACATATGGTACTTTAAATAATGATACACCTACATGAGTACAAGAATAACCTTTGTGAAAGGTCTGGAAAAAAAAAAAAGAATAAATAATTTTTTTAATCGAGTTTTGACACTGGAAGACTTTGGATACAATGTCCCGAAAAACAAACGTAACCCCTATAATCGAGGAGCTTACTAATACAAAAATAGTTATGCACTGTATCAAAGCAAATAGGTCAATCCTCTTCCCGTACAAAAAAAAGGGGGGGGGGGGAAAGAAAATCATGCCAGTTGAATTCAACGCTTTGGCGGGTGGACTGCCATCCACTGCCCTAGTTCAGACACCAGAGCCTATGTTGAGAGCACTTTTGGGTTTAAAACATCTGCCGTAGCCGTAGTACACATGCCCACACACGGTGAGACTGTGAGTGTGTTCAGTGATACCCCCACAGGTCTCCCAGGGTTGGACCAATGGTTTAACCTTTGAGCGAACCACCATTCGAGAAGCAATGGGTGTGTTTGTGTGTGGTCAACACTGGTGGGATTCTCTGTGGCTAACCCATGTCCTGCGTCTTTGTGGAAACCGTTCACTCCCACCCCTGGTGGTTTGAGAAGGTAAGGCTAAGATACCCATCTGAAATCTGAAAGCGCTTCTCGTCTGAAAGCCCTGGCATCCAGCAGTATCATTTGACCGTACGCCCCCCCCCCCCCCCCCCCCCGATGCTGAATCCACTGTAATGTATAAGAGTAAAAGCGCCATCACATTGCTGATGAAATGTGCTTGAGTTCTGCAGTGCTACTCTGGGTTGGCGGGGTTTGCTTTGGCCAGTAGCTCCGTCTACAGTACGTCTCCTACAACCTCCTCATCATCCCAGGAGATCGAGCCTCATAAATCCGCATACATGTCTCGAAGCAAATGCGTTGCGTATCACAGCATCAAGTGCAGAATACAAAAAAAAAAAAGGAGAAGTCCTTAAGAATTACAAGAAACTAAAATAGAAAATAACTATTAACGACAACATGATCAACACCTCATCCATCGCTCCCGTTTCAAAGCCCTGTTTACTGCTTATTTGAACATAAACCTATCCTTTAACCAAGGCTACCGGACACAACGCACACAGAGGATAAATATTAAGACACGGGATAAACTATGAAGGCCTGCAGCACACTGAGCTGTAACTGGGCGATATGTGATGCGTCCTTTCCAGATCATTCTTGCAGGCGTGATCTTTGCCGCCCGAAAATACAACAAACACAAAAAGGAAAAGGCTGTGATAACCACCACACAACATGGGACTGACTGGATGTGCCGGTTAACTGGGAATCCCATCGCCTGCTTGTCCGAGACCCGGCCAGCAGAGGGGGGTAGGCACTCGGGAACACAATCTCTGGGAGCAAGACCCTTCATTGATCGAGCATAATAAAAAATAGAACGTCTATGGCATGAAATCAATCTTGTCAAGAGGGGGCATTTGAACCCTGCTCCAACCTGTCTATCACAATTCTCCTCTGGTCTGAGGATCTGTTGAAGCTTATTCTCTTGAAGCACACCCATACAATTAACGCGTTAACAAAAAAATATGTTGACAATACTCCTGTGCTGATCTCCCATTTAAATGTATAGATATAAAAAAAACACATGTTCATTGTATAGCGCCTACAAAGGCCATCATTTCAAATAACATATAGGCTACGACATATCAACACTATGTAATGAGGCCGCTGCCCAACTCACTTCCCCTCCCCTGAACTCCCCAACACGACGGGACTTGACTATATCCTTCTCTTCATGAGCCAATCGGAGGGCCTGCCTCTGATTCCATTCCTTTACACATATCCACTTCCCTTTTCCCGATGTCCGCATCGATCATCCCAACTAGTCTTTTACTTTCCGCTTCTTTTCTCGTTAGTCGCAAACTACTCGTCGCGCTGTCCTTCGCACCAAACTCATCCTCTTCCGTCACTCTCTCCGCAAAGACCCGCGCCCCCGGCTCTACGCATGGCTACGGGCGCGTCAAATAAAGGATATAAGCACATTGGTTGTAAACTAACGTGATGCCCACTCGTTGGGACGTAAAGCGATGATGGGAAGAAGGCCATGACGGCTTTACGGACACAAACGTTCCCTACCTGAAAATCATATGCGTCTGTACCCCACTGAAGTAGCATCCTTATGTAAACAATACGTACGTACATCAAATACACAAAATTAGATCAGCCTCCCAAATACTGAGTGAGATACATTCCCAATAACTCGTTTGCACTCTGTCCTAATTCCAAAACCCACTTTTGGGGGGAATCCTGAAGCCCAGACCGTGTCAGTTTAATGTGTCTCCCTCGTTCTGCCTACATGAGGTACTCCTATTTTATTAAAAAAATACAAACTGCTTTTTCTTTTCCTTTTGGGGTCGGGGATGGGGGTTAGGGAGGGTTGGATATCAGTGTGTCACAGCGACTCTGTTGATCCGTAGACTCCCTCATCCACATCCCTGTGTTTCCACTCGGCTGACATGAGCCCATTAGGTTTGGTGTTGGGGTCGGGGGGTGCAGTACCTCCTGCAGCCTGCCAGAGGGCCCTCTGCACCTACTCATCCAGCAGCATGTTTCACACGCCTCTCTCCCATCCTCACTCAGGCAGCGCCGGTTGAAAGCATGCATGCTGGGATAGCAGGAAGGGTGTGCGTCTTCAATCTCCCCCCCCCCCCCCCCCCCTCCGCTCCCAAACCGACGGGACGCGTCTGTGTGAACGCTGGCGTTGACCTGCTGATTGCTGATTGGCTCTCTTGTTCTTGTGTTACTTTGGACCGGGCCCGTTCCCGTTGGTGGAACCCTCTCTCACTGGTTGGAGAGGAAGAGGGGCGAAGCAGATGGGTTACTTCCAGGTGACGTTCCGTGAGAGAGCCTCACGCACCTGTGCTATCCGGCTGCTCTCCCTCAGGTCCTCTGTTCATATTGTTGACGTGCGGTCAGCACCGTCTGATAGGAAGACAAACACAACAAAAGAGAAGGACATGAGCACAAAGTTCAGGACAAGTGTGTCGGGCCAAACTGTGAGCTCTGTCTGACACACTGACAGCACAAATGAGTGCCAATCTAACCAACCCATTGCAGGCCCATGTTTCACCACAGGTAGCGCTGTCCTGGGCGTTGGCTTGTTTTGTTTTTTGGTCTAATATGTCTGCTAAGAGTTTCATGTGTAAACACAGAACAAAATGATGTTCACCCATGTCATGTCAATACACCTGAGACTGATTGGATGGTTTAGGGACTGGGGATGAATTGGTTTGGGTCGATTTCCCGTCTGGCATTGAATGCCTACTCTTTCCTTGAGACAGTAACAGCCCCCTTTGCCCCATATCGTCCCAGCTGCGTTGACGTTGTGGGGGGGGGGGGGGAGGTAGACCAGGAAACAGCCAGGAGACACTGGCTGTGTCTAAGGTGGCATTCCATACTTTACGACATTCCATCCTCCTCTGCCAACCTCTGCTCTAGGAGAAAGATCTCAGACACACATACGCACACACGCAGATACACATACGCACGCACACACACACACACACGCACCCACACACACAGCCCCACACTCACACACACACATGCACACACAACACACAAACACACACACACACTGACACACACATACGCACCGCACACACACACACACACACACACACACACACTGACAACACACATACGCACGCACACACAAATCACATATACCGTACTCAAACATGGCAAACACACACATGCATAAATCCACACACGTCACACACACACACACACGCACACACACGTCACACACACACACACACACGCGCATCCACACACACACAAGCACACACACACACACACACACACACACACACACACACACACACACACACACACACACACACACACACACACACACACACACACACACAAAGCAGTGCTTGTCTGGGGCTCGGGGCTGGGCACTGAGGCCCTCTGTCTCGAAATCTCGGTGGAGCGGCGGGGCGGGGGGCGCTGTGATGACGGGCTGCGGTGGTCTTATTCCGTGCAGAATACGCACTTCACGCCGACGTAGGGACCTCCCCCCCCCCCCCCCCCCCCCCCCCTCCCGGCTGCGGGCGGAGTCCCCGCCACGCAGGTCACCGGCTGACCTGCTGACGCCGCCCCCGGACACTCAGAAGGTTGGCTTTGTAGGCACCAGTCCTAAACGCAGCCGCAGCCCCCCCCCCCCCCCCCCCAGACTGCTGCACCCCCAGGAAGCTCAGCGCTACGGAGCGGCGAGCGGCTGCCCCCGCCCTGGTAGCCAGCGGGGGCAGCCGCAGCAGAGGGGCGGGACAGAGGAGGGGAGGGGAGGGGAGAGGGGGAGAGAGAGGGGCGGGAGGGGAGAGGGGGAGAGAGAGGGGCGGGAGAGAGAGAGAGAGAGTGAGCGAGAGCGAGAGAGAGAGAGAGGGAGGGAGAGAGAGAGCGAGCGAGAGAGAGAGCGAGCGAGAGAGAGAGAGAGAGAGAGAGAGAGAGAGAGAGAGAGAGAGAGAGAGAGAGAGAGAGGAGGGAGGAGAGAGAGGAGAGAGAGAGAGAGAGAGAGAGAGAGAGAGAGAGAGAGAGAGCGAGAGCGAGAGAGGGAGAGGGAGAGGGAGAGAGATAGAGAGAGGGAGACAGAGCAATAGAGAGAGAGAGAGTGAGCGAGAGCGAGAGAGAGAGAGAGGGAGGGAGAGAGAGAGGAGCGAGAGAGAGAGAGAGAGAGAGAGAGAGAGAGAGAGAGAGAGAGAGAGAGAGAGAGAGAGAGAGAGAGAGAGAGAGAGAGAGAGAGAGAGAGAGAGAGAGAGAGAGAGAGAGAGAGAGAGAGAGAGAGAGAGAGAGAGAGGGAGACAGAGCAATAGAGAGAGAGATGGAGAGCTGGGCTGAGCTCTCCTATGCGAGCATCGTATTCATATTGTGCTGAGATGTAAGCAGGCGTGCTTTCAAAGTGCAGGACAAAGGACAAGTTATAATCCTTTTTCATTCATTACACCCGTTTAATACTCAAAGTATTCCGTTTACGTAAAACAACCCCGGAGCTGCGTCCGATCTTTATTCTGCCGTCGCACATGTTGTTCCTGACTCCCAGACTCAGCAATCACAACCACAACAACAACCACAACAACAACCACAACAACAACAACAACAACAACAACAACAACAACAACAACAACAACAACAACAACAACAACAACAACAACAACAACAACATAACAATCGGGGCAAGAAACACAGGGAACATCCTGAATGAATTACCTCCCAAGGCGTGCTCGGTCATGCTGAGACACAGCGACTCCAGCCGGTTGTTGATGTCCGGCTCGTTCACCGACAACTGCAGATCTGTGGGACAAGAACAACGTGAGCTATGTATGCCATGGACGGTCAACCGTATACATCGTTATTCCCATGCCTCAGGTCGGAGGTAAGATGGATGGACGTCTCGATCTGCGTTCTTGTGTCGCCCTGTTAATAACAAGTTATCCTTACATTTCATGATTAACAAGCAGTAATAACGTGACTCAACCCAGCGTCTGACCGGGGATTGAAACCCCCAACCCCGAGAGATTCAGAGGCTGAGGCAGAAGTGTTGGCAGGTCGCCCGGGACAGAGGTCGACCACGGAGCGACCAGAGAGTCGATCTGGAGAATTGATCGCTTTTTGTTTTTTTGTAGTCATGAGGTTGAACGAGGGCTCTTATTGGTGGACACAGTGTTCCGTTTCAGAGCAGATGCTCTAATTATGCAAGGTTAAAGTCATGTGTTGGGCCGATTGATTTGAAATGAAAACATACTCTGCATGTCTCCTTTCAAAGAGAGAACATGCAAGGGGGGGGGATCAGATTGGCCACAAATCCCTGGAAACTTTATCAGACAATGATGCATCACATGCCTATTGCCTCTTAACATCCCCCCTCACTACACACACCCACACACACACACACACACACACACACACACACACACACACACACACACACACCACACACACCCACACACACACACACACACACACACACACACACACACACACACACACACACACACACACACACACACACACACACACACACACACACACACACACACACACACACTCACATACAGACTCACACACTTATACAGACACACACACACCCACACACACACACAGACACACACACCTCTATTGTAATCAGATCATACCATCATTCCAATTAACCCCAAGCTTAGCATCAGAATCCCTGCCGCTCTAACACAATGGAGGCCTCGACTCTCTGCTCCTAGCATTGAAGTGTGCAGCGATGTGTCAACAACCACAAAGCCTGCTCCTACTCCCCGATACGCCGATACCTATATACCTACACCTAGGACTGTTGTTACCGGGTTACCCGGTTCACATCCATCCCACACCACCCCCTTCACCCAACAGGACCCTCGGCTCGGAGGTCAACCGTGATCAAACCGGGCGCTCCAGGGAGGTGACAATCCCCTGTGGCCGGGGACAAGGTATTGAATTAGACCTAGTAACCCACAAGGGGCTATTTATAGGTCTTCGCCCTAACCACGCCACATAATACAGGGAAACAAACAAACAAACACACACGCAACCATGCCCACGCAAGCACACGCAAGCACGTGCGTAGCCACGCAAACACAAAAACACGCAAGCACATAGACACATGTTGGGAGGGTTTCAGTGATTTAGTCCAGTGCTAAATCAGGGCTCGAATGACACACTATATTTCGATTTTTGTGAGCGGGAGAGCCGGGTGTGTCTGTGTGTCCAGCGTGAGAGTGTCTCGTCTAGACCTCCATCCCCTCATGCTCGCTGCTTTGACTATCTTTAATCAGTCCCCTCATCCGTCCAACCACGCGAACACAAAGGATGAAAATGGAGAAAAGCGAGAGGGTGAGAAACAGACACACACAGACACACAGACACACAGACACACAGACACACAGACACACACACACACACACACACACACACACACACACACACACACACACACACACACACACACACACACACACACACACACACAGGGGAGAGAGAGACAGAGAGCGCGCCAGAGAGAGAGAGCGATTTCATCTTTCCAATCAAATACCCTGGCCCTGCTCCAGCTGTAACCACCCCAGAGTGTGCGTGTGTGTGTGTGTGTGTGTGTGTGTGTGTGTGTGTGTGTGTGTGTGTGTGTGTGTGTGTGTGTGCGTGTGTGTGTAGCGCTAGGTCTATGTGTATGTGTGTGTGTATTGCATGTGTGTGTGTGTGTGTGTGTGTGCGTGTGTGTAGCACTAGGTGTGTGTGTTTGCGTGTGCTATGTGTGTGTGTTCGTGCGCTACGTGTGTGTGCTGTGTGTGCACTGTGTGTGCATGACTCTGCAGAGTTGTCAGGGCGAGGGCGTGGAGCAGGGAGGGGCCAGTGTGTGTGTGTCTGTGTGCAGGATAGGGTGCAAGGGTGCCCCGGCCGCAGTGCACACAAAGAGCCTCATTGTGAGAGTCCCCTGACTTGCCTCCCCCCTCCCCTCCCCTCCCACCCCCCCCCATCCCTCCCCCTGGCTTCCTCTCTCAAGGCACATTCCCTACCTCCCTCCTGAAAGCCCTAGGCCGGCGCTCTGTGAACCAGACACACACCGGGCTGTGTGTGTCTGTGTGTGTGTGTGTGTGTGCGTGCGTGCGTGTGTGTGGTTCCTGTGTTTGAACGAGAGAGGGAGCACAGTTTTCCTCGTTCCAATAATGTCCAGACAGTTTCGGGGGGGCGATGGGAGTCTGGGACTGTATCGGGGGTCCCAGACTCGCTCACACACACACACATAAGGTCTCATAAGGCCTGCTGTGCCGTCAACACAAACACTCTTGCTTCCCCCCCCTCCCTCATATCCATCCGCTCTGTTGGGAGCGTCGTTGTGCGCGGTGGGTGGGGGGTGGGGGGGGTGTAAATGTGTGTGAGAGCTGTTTTCCCTCCGCATTCCCCCTGCGAGCTGTCTTTCGGGGCGGCGTGGGACGGGACGTGCCGCGGCCTGCCGGGGTTGCGTCTGCTTACCCGCCTGCTGGAACATGGCCAGCGTGCGCGGCGTGGTGTGCACGGGCAGAGAGCGGGTGCGCTGCACCGAGCTGTGGCTGCGGCTCGGCATGCTGTTGCTGCCCCCCGGGTTGGCGAACCACAGGCCCTGTAGAGGGGAGGGAGGGGGGGAGATGGAGGGGGAGAGAGAGAGAGAGAGAGGGGGGGGGAGGGAGACGAACACAGGTTAACGATCACACACGTCACCGGGGCTGGGAGGATGGGCGCCGACCGCCCGCTGGCTCATCGTCCCGATCATACGTCATACTCGTCGTCGTACTCATCGTTTCGTCATATTCTTCATTGTCATCATCTGACTCTTCATCCTCCTCCTCCTCCTCATCCTCATCCTCACCTCATCTTCATCATCATCCTATACAACAAACTGGGTTGAAACTTAAAGTCTTTCGTGTTGTTTCAGCGCCATACAGAGGAACTTCCCGGGCCTTTTATGGCTCTGGTGGTTACTCTGTGTGGTCGGTGACACGGTGACGGGCCGGAGAGAGAGGCTGTAACGTGGTATCAGCAGGAGGGATACGGGATGTGATGACTCGGCAATGGGGATCTCTTGGCAAACACGTTTGTTTGTGTGACGTCAACGCTCGCACACACACACACACACACACACACACACACACACACACACACACACACACACACACACACACACACACACACACACCCCCCGAGGCCAGGCTTTCGTTTGACCTAAGCGGCACGGACGAGAGCATAGCCTCGCATTTAGCACAGCGAAGTGTAGTACACTGCTGTAGTATGGTGGAGAGGAGTAGAGTGAGGCGAGTACACTCTGCTCTAACCCCCCCCCACCTCCTTCTGTCTGGCCTAGAGCTAATGACAGTCTGAAGACGCTCACCACACACATTCCTCTGTAGAACCTAACAGTTATACCTTCAGACGTCCGTCCGT
Source organism: Melanogrammus aeglefinus (assembly GCA_900291075.1). Classification (NCBI taxonomy): domain Eukaryota; kingdom Metazoa; phylum Chordata; class Actinopteri; order Gadiformes; family Gadidae; genus Melanogrammus; species Melanogrammus aeglefinus. The sequence goes on along the minus strand of OLKM01000630.1, from coordinate 237,384 downwards.
CCG
>OLKM01000630.1:225037-236966 GCA_900291075.1 Melanogrammus aeglefinus | reverse complement strand
TCTCTCTCTCTCTCTCTCTCTCTCTCTCTCTCTCTCTCTCTCGCTCTCTCTCTCGACCTCTCTCTCTGTTCTGTTGCCCCTCCTCCTCATCTGACACCACAGCTAGCTTATTGAGTCACAGTCCCCCCCCCCCCCCTCCAACACCCCCACCCCGAAACACACACACACACAACCCAAGTCCCTCCTTCCACACTGCTACGCAACGTACTACAACAGAGCATGGTGGTGGGGGGGGGGGGGTATTCTGACCATTTCCCCCCATTGTCAGGGACGCCCGCAGAGGCAAGAGGACAGGCGAAGACACAGAGAGAGAGAGAGAGAGAGAGAGAGAGAGAGAGAGAGAGAGAGAGGGAGAGGGAGGGAGGGAGGGAGAGGGAGGGAGAAAGAGAGACGACGAAGACCGAGAGAGACGAGAGAGAGAGAGGAGGGAGAGGGAGGGAGGGAGGGAGGGAGGGAGGAAGAAGAGAGAGAAGAGAGTGGGAGGGAGAGAGAGGGGAGGAGGGAGGGAGGAGGGAGGGAGGGAGGGAGGGAGAGAGGGAGAGAGAGAGAGAGAGAGAGAGAGAGAGAGAGAGAGAGAGAGAGAGAGAGAGAGAGAGAGAGAGAGAGAGAGAGAGAGGGAGGGAGGGAGAGAGAGAGAGACGACAGAGAGAGAGACACGACTGAGACAGAAAGGGCGAGAGAGGAGGAAGGAAAAAGAGGCGTGGTGGGGGCCAGTACCTGACACAGCTCCAGAGTTCCACTCGGAGCTCAGTGCTGATGCAGGGTCCCTGGAATGTGGGGGGGGCCGCCTACAAGTTCCATCAACCTCAGGTCACCCCCCGACACCACCCACCCTCCACCACACTCACACACACACACACACCTACGCACACACGCACACACACACACACACACACACACACCACACACACACACACACACACACACACACACACACACACACACACACACACACACACACACACACACACACACACACACACACACACACACACACACACACACACACAGACACACAGACAGAAACACTCACACACACACCTGCGCAAACACACACCTGTGCACACTAACACACACGCACACACACACGCACACGCACACACAAACCACCACTGTCCCAACATTTTTCTGCCGTTGAATAAAGTTCCTCTTCCAGTTGGGAATGCGGCCGGAGACGAGGGAAGTCCGCTATCTAGGTGAGTGTCAACAGAGCCGCTGGAATGCACATTCTGAGCCTCGCACAAACACAGAGTCCCACCTAGGCAGCGATACGTTGCGCTGGTTCTGAGGATCCGCAGAGATCTTCAGAGTCTGACGTGGTTTTCCTGTTTTCCATCTTCCATCGACATTCCTTAAACAGCGGCCTGCACCCACCTGTCTCACTTATTTTTTATTAGCACTTTCCTGTCTCACCCACCGATCTCTCCTACTGGTTACATCACCTGTCTCACCGACCTGTTACATGACTTGTCTCACCCAACCGTCTCAACTACTGGGTACATCAGCGGTCTCACACACCTGTTTAACCTACTGGTTTCATCACCTGTCTCACCCACCTGTCTCACCTACTAGTTCCATCCGCTGTCTCACCCACATGTCTCTCCTACTAGTTCCATCCGCTGTCTCACCCACATGTCTCTCCTACTGGTCCCCCTCACCCACCTGTCTCCCCTACTGGTCCTCATCACCCACCTGTCTGCCCTGCTTGAGCCCGGTGGGCGTGCTGCTGGAGCTGCGTGGCGTGGGCCCCAGGAGGCCCCCGGTTGCCAGGGGCCCCAGCCGGGCCCCGGGCAGGCTCCGGGAGGGCATCTGGAACTGCCTCAGGCTCCTCCTGACAGACACGGCGCTGCCCACGCAGCCGGCCGTTGGGAGGGAGTTGGACTGGCCGAAACCACGGCTAGGGAGGAAGTTTGGACTGGCAGAGAAACCACGGCTAGGGAGGGAGGGAGGGAGGGAGGGAGTGAGGGAGGAGAGGGAGTAGGAGGGAGTCGAGTGAGAGGAGGGAGGAGGGAGGGAAGGATTGGGAGGAGGAGCAGGGGGGGAGGGGAGGGAGGAGGGAGAAGGGAGGGATGGAGGGAGATGAGAGAGGGAGGGGAGACGAGGAGTGAGAGGAGGGGGAGGGGAGGGAGGAGAGAGGAGGGGAGAGGAGGAGGGAGGAGGAGAAGGGAGGGAGGGAGGGAGGGGGAGGGAGGGAGACAGGATGGGGGAGTTGGGGGACAGAAAGGAGAGCTTGTGTTAACAGCCTGTGGACGGTCCGTCTGCACTCTGATGACCTTATGGAACCAGATTCCCGCGGCGTTCCTGACCCCTGCCTCATACCTCCGCTGCTGACGGTAGCCCGCTAGGTCGAGGAGGGTTTTCCTCGGAATGGACCGGAACAACCGCTGGACCTGCTGTTTCCATGACAACAACCTCTTCCTCTGCGTCTCGGTGAAGGACTGCAGAGAGCGGGGGGGGGGGGGGGGGGGGTGAGACAGATAGAGAGCGTTTCAGAGAGCACGAGCCTCAACGCCGAGAGTGAGACTCCAGGGTCTGATCGTACGTCTGAGTCTCCAAGCTCCAGGAGTCAACGGACTGCATTTATGTTGCTGCTCTTCTAACCAGTGGCCATTCAAAGTGCTTTAACGATGTATTCCCTACATTTCACCCCATTCATGCTCTCATTCGCACACCGACGGCGGTGTCAACCACGCAAGGAGACAACCAGCTCGTCAGGAGCAGTCAGGGTGAGGCGTCTCGCTCAGGAACTAGCTACCCTCCGGTGACAAGCCAACCCGCTCTACCTCCTGAGCCACAGGCGCGCTCTTTGGTAGGAGTCGGGGCCTCACACAGAAGCAGGAGACACGCAGCACATGTCAACCTCACGACTCTCGCCTGCACGCGGACCACAGATGCAAACGAAGGTATTCAGCTAACACCAAACCGGTTCTGTACATGGCCCCTGTCAACTAAACCAACAAGCTAAACTAAAACTAAACTACGGCTCTGTAAGGCTACCTGCGGGCTGACTGGCACCGCCGGTGAACCCTGTGGTGAAACAGTCTCCCCGTACGTACCTCGTGGATGACACACTTGTCGATCAGCTGCAGGTAGGAGCTGATGTTCTCCTCGTCCGGTCTGGACACCAGCAGCTGTGTGCAAACTAGGGGCAGAAGACAGGGTTAGGAGACGGGTCCGCTATCTAAGTGAACGTAAACAGAGCCGCTGGAATGCACATTCTCAGCCTCGCACAAACAGAGTCCCACCTGTACAGCGGTACACATTGTTAAGCTGGTTCTCAGAATCCTCAGAGTTTCATAGAACAGAACAGACTTGGTTTTCCTGTCTGCCGTCTTCCTTCAACCTTCCTTAAACAGCGGTCTCACCCACCTGTCTCACCTATTTGTTATTATCACTTTCCTGTCCCACCCACCTATCTCTCCTACTGGTTACCATTGACTACCTGTCTCACCAACCTGTTTCACCTACTGGTTACATCACCTGTCTCACCGACTGTTACCATCACCTGTCTCACCCAACCGTCTCCACTACTGGGTACATCACCTGTCTCACCCACCTGTCTCACATACTAGGTCCTCTATTTTAGTGTGCGAGGGGACCGTCCTACGACCCGGTTCTTGATGCACAAGGGGGTCGATCGTCCCCTACCACGTTGGAACCCGGCTTTCCTCATGGGTTCATAAACAGAGACACAGAGCAGGCCCCATTGCGCTCTGGTTTTACTAGTCGGTGTCTTGATAAGGTGGGTACAGTGAACCATACTGTAGCTCGCTAACATAGCATCACTATAACATCACTAGATTCCATAAGTTATAAACCATGTATCACCAGGACATGGTTACAAAGGCCTTGATTGGGTGATTAGGTGGCAAAACAAACGCCGGGCATAGGGAGGGAGGAAGGGAGGAAGGGAGGAAGGGAGGAAGGGAGGGAGGAAGGGGGGGGAGGGAGGGGGGGGGAGGGAGGGAGGAGGGAGGGGGAGAGGGAGAGAGGAGGGAGGAAGGAGGAGAGGGTAGGGAGAGAGGGGGGGAGAGAGGGGGAAGGGAGGGGGAGGGGAGGGAGGGAGGGAGGGATGGAGGGAGGGAGGGAGGGAGGGGAGGGAGGGAGGGAGGGAGGGAGGGAGGAGAGGGGGGAGGGAGGGGAGGGAGAGAGGGAGGGAGGAAGAGAGGGAGGAAGGGAGAGGAGGGAGGGGGAGTGAGGGAGAGAGGGAAGGGAGGAAGGGGCCCTACCTTTGCCCATGACGCGTGTGAACTGGCTGGGGAGGTCTCCCTCGGCGACGGAGCTGGCCCCGGCCTCGCCCTCGCCCCCGCCCCCACCGGCCAGGTGGGAGCCGGGGGCGACGCTCTTGCTGTCGGGCCCCAGCAGAGGGCGCTGTGGTGAGGCCCCGTCCCCGTCGTCGCCGCCGCTGAAGGCCTTGATGGGCGTGCCGATCATCTGGTGGAGCTCCTGCAGCGGGGCGCGCAGGTTACCCCCCTCCAGGACGTCCTGGGGGGGGGGGGGGGGAGGGAGGGGGAGAGGGAGGGAGAGGGAGAGAGAGAGATTTAAGAGAGGAGAGGGAGGGAGAGGGGGATAGGGGGAGGGAGAGAGAGAGAGAGGGGGAAAGGGAGAGGGGGAGAGGGAGGGAGCAGGGGGAGAGGGAGGGAGAGAGAGAGTGGGGGAGGGAGAGAGAGAGAGAGAGAGAGAGAGAGAGAGAGAGAGAGAGAGAGAGAGAGAGAGAGAGAGAGAGAGAGAGAGAGAGAGAGAGAGAGAGAGAGAGAGAGAGAGAGAGAGAGAGAGAGAGAGAGAGAGAGAGAGAGGGAGAGAGAGAGAGAGAGGGAGAGACAGAGGGAGAGAGGGCCAGGGTTGGGTGGTTAGGTCAGTCGTAAAAACCGAGACCTCCAGGAAGTTTTTTCTACAATTTCTGTTTCTGTCCTGGTCTTTAATTTTCCATCTTTTTTTTTTCAAGTGGCTTGTTTTGAATATCTTTTATTCCCTCTGTGTGTTTGTCCATCGTGGATCACATCCCCTCTGCCCCCCCCCCCCCTCCTCCTACCCACTGGGGATCTTTGAACGCTCTTGAGCAAGGCGAATATATACTTAACTCGTTGTCATGTGGGCTAATTGACAGGAAGAATTTGTAGAGCAATGCAGGGCATGGCCACACAAACCCGTTCCACACTCTCATTATCAATCGGTGGGGAAAGACATCCGCATCAGACCAACTCATCAAGAGAGAGCGAGAGCGAGAGCAAGAGAGCGAGAGCGAGAGCAAGAGCGAGAGCGAGAGCGAGAGCGAGAGCGAGAGCGAGAGCGAGAGAGATAGCAAGAGCGATAGAAAGAGAGAGCGAGAGAGTTTGAGAGAGCGAGAGAGTTTGAGAGAGCAGAATATGAAGGGACAGCGATCCTCGCGGCCACGTGACCGAGGCAGAGAATAGGGTAATTCCTAAAATACACGCATGGCACGTTTTCTCTCTCACTTCGGTCCACTTACATCATATTCGCCGGCGCCACCCACTCCCCCCCCCACCCAAAATACCAAGCAACAGGTGTCCCCCAACCCTCCCCCCCCCCGCGAGGGAGAGGGGGGACAGGACGACGACAACATATATTTTATAAAGGCGTAGGTGATGAAAAGGTTAGGCCTTATTCCTCCGTCTGTCCCTGTCCGTCTGTCCCGCTCGTGTCCCATTGTCCAGGGACCGGACCCCGCCATCCCAATGTCCCGGTCCAGGATTAGGTGTTCCCGTTAGTTGTCATCTCAGAAATGTCGCACTCACTTACTGACGCACTCACACGCATTTGCATCTACACCTTGAAGGGGGGGGGGGGGGGGGGGGACAAGCTAGGGTGAATCAACCACGGCATCGAGTTAATCTCAATCTCCCATCCCTGAGAAAACCCGGTCACACCAGCGTTGTCGTGGAGCTTCATGTGTGTGAAGAGGAAGAGGGGAACATATGACCGGAGTCACCACCCAGAATCAATAAGACATCATCTTATCTCGTGGTGAAGGGGAGCACTGCTGTGTGTGTGTGTGTGTGTGTGTGTGTGTGTGTGTGTGTGTGTGTGTGTGTGTGTGTGTTGTGTGTGTGTGTGTGTGTGTGTGTGTGTGTGTGTGTGTGTGTGTGTGTGTGTGTGTGTGTGTGTGTGTGTGTGCGTGCGCTCGTGGAGCCTCTCACCTTCTCCAGGCAGCGCAGCAGGTTCTGCCTCTCTTTGAGCTTCTGAATGCTGATCACTATCTTGTGGCGGGCTCCTTTGGTCACCTGCTGCAGGGAGGGGATACGAGGCACGAGGTGAACACACAACGTCAACACACTGGAACAGAGGATATGGTGAACACATCACTTCCCTTCCCCGGAGGCAGTAAAGCCACTTCCGGCAAACTCCAGCTCCACCTTTTACAAATGATATCCAAAGGATACAAACCTGTATTTTATCACGTTGCATGATAAAGATTATACAGATTAGATGATCCTCCTCGAATTTGCATTTTGAGAGGCGTATTATGCCATTTGTAACTGACATCCACAACCTATGCAAACGTCAATTTGGTTTAACGCTGGCAGCCGTAACCATAAGTATGCATTGGTGTTGACACAGATTGAGCTTATTCGAACCATTGTGTCTTACACCCTGTTTGGTCACAGTCTGAAGAACGGTTGAGCAGGAGATGACTGCCTCTAGGGTGCGTGTGTTTCTATGCGTGTGTGTTGCATGCGTGCGTGCGTGTGAGTGTGTGTGTGCGTGCGTGCGTGTGTGCGTGTGAGTGTGTGCGTGCGTGCATGCGTGCGTGTGTGCGTGTGCGTGCGTGCGTGCGTGCAAACCTTTGACTCGAGCTGCTGCTCGGTTAATGACATCATCTCGTCGTAGGTCATGGTGGAGAAGAGAGCTGCGTACTTGTGGAGGCGCAGGCTCTTGAGCCAGGCCGGGACGTCTGAGGGACAGCAGACGAGAGGGACTTTAACCACAAGGGGGGCCCACTGGGTACTCTCCCACTGACCCACACAGAGCAGGGCCTTGCCAAACCGGGGGCCCGGATACAATAGAGTGGGGAATGGACGGGTGGTCCCTGTAATCTGTCCCCGCGGGCACGAAACACTGAAAACGGCACAAGCTGAACATGAATACTAAACTGAGACATGTCACTGGAATCGGAAACTGCCCTGTTGAGTGCAGAAAATCTATTCATGATATTCTTTTACAGTGTTGTTTTAAAGGAGACATTGGTACGATTTGCAGATGAAGGATGATGTAACCCAACTGAATTGTTTTTAGTATTTTACGTCCTGGGGAAAAGGACAGAGAGTATCAGAAGTAATCAGAAGTATATATAGTGTATCAGAAGTATATATATAAGTATATATATATAAGTATATAAGTATATATATAGAGTATATATAGAGTATCAGAAGTATATATACTTTACATCCTATCATGTTACCTTTTTGGATATCTTAAACAACACTAATCATATTAAACTATATCAAGTACAGCCATTTGGTAAGAATCCACGTTAGAGAACAGAGTTTCCAATATCCGTGTTTGTATTAATTATATGCAACACACGCTTGACCCCTCATTCACTTGTGCTGGCCTCAGCTCATCTGAAGTGCTTACTAATGCTTAGCTGGTTCCTCCTCCCTTCTCAAACAACGCCAAGAGCCCTTCTGGTTCGTGCCGAACAGCGTGCTCCCAGGGCCCATCGCAGCTCACAGTCAACTTTGTGCTGATTAAGCCTTTCTCCTGCTTTGACTCGCCCATGAATTCACTGCTTGTTCAAAGTCTTGTGAGTGTGTGTGATGCATAATCTGAGTCTGTGTCTACAACGAAAAATATGTGGGCATTTTATATTTCATTCTCTGCTCGCGGGATGCAGTGCCAAGCAGGCACTTTCTGTGCTGGTTAGTTTGGCCCGCCCTTCTACAAGTCGCACGGTACCCTTACAGAAGACTCAGCATGCATAATTTATCAGGCATGTATTATTCATGGGGAAGACATATGTAAGGGATAATGTATAGTTCGGAGGTTGTTATGGAGAAATAAACCCAGACAGGTTGGATGGAACCCCGACGCGAAGCGGAGGGTTCCATACAACCTGAAGGGGTTTATTTCTCCATAACAACCGACTAACTATACATTATCCCGCTTATTACACGGCTTTACGAGTGAAATAAATAATAAACAATAGATAATAACCCACAATGATTCAGCAGCGACAAGGATTCGTCGGTAAAGTAAAGTAAAGTAGCGCGGTAAAGAGCGCTGTCCCTAGCAACGGTCTGTTATACATGACGACGGTCCGTTATACAGAAATAACAGACCGCAGAACGCAGCGCTGGACCAATCAGAGAGCAGCATTCAATAGAGCCGTGTAATAAATTAATGTAAAGGGGACTTTGTTTTGATCGCACAGAAAACAACCTTTATATAGCCTTTAATAATAGTTTTTGCGTCAGAGTTGTTTCCTTTCCGGTTGGCGCTGAGAGGGAGAGCCGCCGACCAAAGTTCAGAATGGCGAAAGAATTTCACAAGCGTGTCATAAAGAGAAACGAGTGCGGGGATATAAAAGCCTGGAGCCTGGTGACAGGGGCCTGAGGGGCCAAGCGGTGTTCCCTCTGTCAGACGCCCTCGGCTTGGGGCTCATGCATTTGTCTTCCCGGATGGGGTCAGTTTAGCTCAGGAGGTAGAGCGGCTTGACTCGAAAACTGAAGGAAATCAGATTCACCCATTCATGCACACATTCACACACCAAAAGGTGGGGTCAACCATGCAAGGCGACAGCCAGCCCGTCGGGAGCAGTTTGGGCGAGCAGTTTTGCTCAGGGTCACTCAAGACTAGGAGGAGCCCTGGGGGATTCGAACCAGCAACCTTCCAGTCACCAGCCAACCCGCTCTACCTCCTGAGCCACATGCCTCACCCCTTCACGTCAACGTGCTTTTCGAGGCGTAAAGGGGACGCACTACTCTCAACTCATGCGTCAATCACTCATGTACCAGTCGGCCCTCGTCCATCCGTCTGTCTGGGCGGCCTGGCTCTCCACGACTCACCCCTCACGCCGCCGCCCTCCTTGCGGAAGGAGGCGCGGTGCAGCGAGGAGGAGAAGGCGGAGAAGGCGGAGGAGGAGGGGGGGGCCTCCTCCAGCGTCTCGCTGCCCCCGCTGCCCGAGGAGGCGATGCTGCTCTGTGGGGAGAGGGGCGCCTGGTGGCGGCGGTGGAGGTGGTGATGGTGGTGGAGGAGGAGGTGGTGGTGGTCCTGAGCCGGGCCCCGGGGCGCACGCAGGTCCTCTTGGGACAGCCAGACGGGGCCTAGGGATTGGCTGCCGGGGCCGCTCATGGGAGGAGTCAGGGAGATCGAGCGCTTCAGGGGAGAGTGCTGCTGGCCGCCGCCGCTGCCGGCTGTCAACACTGCAAGACAAGCAGGAGAAGGCCCAACCGGTTAGAGAGGGCTCGGCCGGGGCGGGACAGGCCTACCGGGACTACTCATTGACCTACTGGGATGCTGCTGACGCTAGGGGGGAAGGCACAGTCGAGACGGGGCGTTTGACCTTTTGTCTGACGCGGCTGCTTGTATTGTATTGTCATCGATATCAGTGGCGGAAGTCAAACAAGTCCAGGGCGTTTGTGATTGACAGGGGGACGTCCATGGCAGGGGACAGACACAAGCTCTATCTAGGTGAGGGGGGGTTGGCCCGACGCAGCCGCCAGTAGCTTCCTTGAGGGCCTCCTCCACCTACAGAGGTGGGGCGGAGGTGGTTGTGTGGTTGTGATTGGCTCCTCTGACTGCCTTTGGTGCCCCCACAGGCAGGACACACCTGGTGTCGGGGTAAATGAGCGTCATGTTGCCTGGCAGTAGGGTATCTTGTTTGAGATAAACATGGAAATCACCTGGGAAGAAAGAAATGCAGATTCGCGCGCGTCACTACGATGCTAGTAAAACTACTTTCCGTACAGAAATGCCATACGACAACTTGAGTTCAATTCCTCGAACCGTTGCTCCTGCCTGGGTTTTACATGAAGGTCTCGATCGATGGGATTGGCCGGTCGTACCTGTGACGGATGTGTTGATGTGCCAGCCTCGCGTCGCTACCATAACAACCTAACCATCTGTAAACCCTGATACTGGTGACATCAATATCAGTTCTGTGCTAAATGTTGTGGAATCCGCTAGGGTTTTTACCACAGTTCTTTTATAGAAGCTGGGTCTTTTCCCCCACAGTGTTGAATATCCCTGAAAGGGGTGGAAAACCCAGTTGTAGGCTGAAGTGGGGGGGGGGGGGTGTGTTTGTGTACGGTTGTTTGTGTTTGTGTACTGGGTGTGTGTGTGTGTGTGTTGTGTGTGTGTGGGTGTGTGTGTGTGTGTGTGATGGGTTGGTGTGTGTGTGTGTGTGTGTGTAGTGGTGTGTGTGTGTGTGTGTGTGTGTGTGGTGTTGTGTGTGTGTTGTCCTGGTCTGTGTATGTGTTGCTGACAACGTAGTGGTGTGTTTATGTACTGGTATGTACTGGTGTGTGTGTTTGTGTACTGGTGTGTGTGTGTGTGTGTGTGTGTGTGTGTGTACTAGTGTGTGTTTATGTACTGGTGTGTGTGTTTGTGTACTGGTGTGTGTGTGTGTGTGTGTGTGTGTGTGTGTGTGTGTGTGTGTGTGTGTGTGTGTGTGTGTGTGTGTGTGTGTGTGTGTGTGTGTGTGTGTGTGTGTGTGTGTGTGTGTGTGCGTGAGGGGAACTCATCCGGGCTGCGAATAAAACAACTTCTCACACCCAACAGGAAGGCCTTTCTCCCCAGCCCGGGTCGCCTCTGCATCACGGAATATTCCAGCGGCCGGCGTGGAACAGAGCGCAGGAGGTAAACAGAAAGAAAAAAGAAAAGCAAGATGGAGAGCAAAAAGGAGGGCTTTATATTGCCGCGCCACAGACGTTGCGAGGCAGGCGGCCGCCTCCCCTATATGCGGCGCTCTCGCTGGCGGCGCTATGTATAGGACCTCACGGGCCCTGTCTAAAATAGGCGCCCAGCTAACATTACAAGTCCCTAAATATTAGCCATTTTCCCTAAATACAGTCTGCCACAAAGGACGCCTTACAAGGGGTGGGCCTGGGGGGGCATGCCGTGCCCGGGGGCCCGTGCCGGAGGGCCCGTTACAGGGCGGCCAAGGGCCCGCTGGTCCCCTGGAGGGGGGGGGGACGGACTCACAGGTGGATGGTCGGTTGAAAGTCACACCCGGGTATGACAGCATGGAGCCGACCGGCACAGCTGGGATGGACCAACTGTAACGCGGAAATAGCCGCGGTAGCTTATAGCCGCGGTAGCTTATAGCCGCGGTAGCTTATAGCCGCGCTTCGGGATAGGCTGGGTTCGGTTTTCCAGCGGGGTGCCGTGATGGTTGGTTGGTCGTTTGGGCGTCACTACGCTAACGTACGGTTAGCTCCAACTGTGCGGTCACTGCTTCACATCTAGTGGTTGTTTAACCGTGATTTTTCTGAAGTCAGCCGTACAAAGATATCGTTTAACCTCATAGCATTAATTGCCTGAGTAATATTTTGGACAAATTGTGATATCTAAGCTTACTCTAATCTCCTAACGCTGCTGATGCCCTGCGCCCCATTGGCTGTTTCCTGAGCCAATCAGACTCCTATTTACATTCCATAATCACTATCTGTCATCTATTTGAATTAGGCAACTATTCCACTTAATACAAGATAAACCTTAAAATAGGACTTTGAGTCTTGCTATGAGGCTGAAGATATAAACTCATTTCTGAGTTTCAATATTTTTCCGAACTGAGACCTTGCGCAGACGGCGACAGATCTCACACCAGATATGTAAAACGATATTAGTTATTTGAGGCCGTTTAAAGACGAGGGTCTTGTGTGTGTGTGTGTGTGTGTGTGTGTGTGTGTGTGTGTGTGTGTGTGTGTGTGTGTGTGTGTGTGTGTGTGTGTGTGTGTGTGTGTGTGTG
>OLKM01000630.1:203801-205041 GCA_900291075.1 Melanogrammus aeglefinus | reverse complement strand
CTCTCTCCCTCTATCTCCCTCTCTCCCTCTTATCTAAAAAGAGGAGGGTGTCTTGTTGATAAATCATTTCATAATTATACATTTACGACCCCAGGAAATACATTTTAAAATGTGATTGCGTTGATTTTTCGATAATATCCACTAGTATCTAGGAGTTGGTATCTACACGTAAACTCTTGTCTCTGCAGCCTCGTTTTGCTGTTCAAACACAACCGTACCCTGCAAACAACTCTTGGGTTTGTAAACACTGACTTTGCAGGACTCAGCAGTGGTAACCAGAGCAGCGGTACAAAGCAGAGACCAGCAGAATCCTCAAGGGACCCAGCGCATCGGTCCGCTACGAGAAACTCGACCCGGAGATGTCCCGGGGAAGGTCTTCATAGTGAGAACGCTCCAGGGTTTGGTACGAGCGTTCCTGGACGGGCCACTCCACGCTCCGCCTTTCCCGGGGGTGTATGGAATAACAGCTGTGACTGTGTCTGACGGCTCTGCTGGGCTTTGAGAACCGCTCGTTACCCGGTCCGGCTGGCCGCCTGAGGCTTCCCCCCAGGCGGGGCAATGAGCCACTCAGAGGTCTGACTGTGCTGGGTTGTCCCGGAATTACACAACTTAACGACAAAGCTGAACCGAGTCCCCGCTCGGAACAGAGGAAGTGAAGGCCAGTATCCACCACCACCACCACCAGCACCCCCACCACCCCCCCGGCCTCCCCCCCAACCCACCAGCCCCTTCTCCAGTCCCGTCCTGTCGCCTTGGCAGCGGCTCCATCCCCATTCCTGAGGTTCAGTTTGAGTTCACGGAACACAGCGTCGACTTTCCAGAAATAACCCTGTATGCTCATGCGTGGGCGCATTCAAATAGTTTTGACACCCCGCCGAAGACGACGACTGCTGATTCCATCCCACCCCCCTTCCGCTCTCACTCCTTCTCGGTCATCGGCTCTTTCACAACAGCAAAAACGGAAAAGACTGATGTTTGTGTTTTTGGAAGAGGTGCAATACGTTGAGCACTGTTTATTGGGGGTTTTGTTGTCTGACCGACATTTCATTACAATAGAGAGCAATAGAAATGACACGCGGTTGTGTTAACCCTGTCAGGGGAAACCCATTCGTCCTCACCAGCGCAAGAGGAACATTTGGTGGTTCATAAATGCACTGTGAGGATTTTCTCTCCAGCCAATCCCTGATCCTCCACCACACCTCCCTATGTACCAGTTCCCTACCAGATGGGAGGTCATGAC
>OLKM01000630.1:161301-198801 GCA_900291075.1 Melanogrammus aeglefinus | reverse complement strand
TAAATACAATTGTCTGTAGTATTGCTACATCCCGCAATTTTCCAACGGAGCCACACCGGTTTCCTCCAACGCGTTCTGGTCGCTTTACGCACGGAAAGGATCCGGTCTGCATGTCCAAGAAGCATCGTATATCATATATCACCGTTTTGATAACATGTTATCGGCGAACGGGGGGCCTGGTTCAACACACCGAGGGATCCGATCGAAATCTCCCCGTCATGAATGCTGCGACCACAAGCCCACAGTCTAAAACTGTCGCTATGCCTCATCAGCAGAGGCTCGGATAATAGACGATAATGAAATGTGCTTATGTGCTCATTCAGACGGAAACCCAGTGGAAAGACCCCGCGTATCGCGTCACATCGGGGGGTCGCAAACCATTCGTAACTTTGTGATTCCGAGAATAGAGTAGGGTTGATAAAATGTCAAACTCTCAATCGCCCCTTCTCTCACATGGGCAGCCCAGAATAACGTTCAGGGCTGGCATACATAACGCACCCGGAGCCATGATATTCAAAATAATACATATCGTATGATTATGTCCAGAATATGTAACGTTGGACACTTGACGATTTGAGCCAACGTTACTGACTAGTAGCCTAGTTCAGAAACCCGGAGACAAGTTAGTTAATAGACATAATAAAAATACATCAGGCCCAGTACTTACTTATGGGAACATGAGCATCGTGGGTCTCGATCACAGTTTCGGGGAGCGGTGCCCCCTTTACTCCGGTTTAGTGATATTTGCCATCTTGACTAACTTTCCCTCTCCCAGCAGTCGGGGTGCTCTCTGGCCGCCAGAGAAGAGCCGCGGCATAAATCCCAGGGTCCGAGAGTACGAAGGGTTGTGCCTCGCGTTGTCGAATGACCAATCAGAAGGTCGAGCGTGCGGTTGGCGGTGACTCCCGTGGTGACTAGCCAATCAGCGATTTGTTGGTACCGGGGAGGGAGCGGGGTGCAGCCCCACCGTACGCTCGGACCCTGGGATCGAGGGGCTGGCCATGGCTTTCCACATGCTAATAATTAACGCTGAGCATTACGTCAGGGGCTTGGCAGCACAAGGAAGCACAGAAATAGAGAATGGAGTTATAGGGCCACGGTGAAGGGGCCCCCGGCCTGCCAGGGACTGAGAGGACCGGGAGGCGGATCAGCAAAGGAAAGTTTCAGAAGAAAGAAAGAAAAAAAAGGTTTCCATAGCAAACATTTCAAAAATCATGAAAATGTGTGTGTGTGTGTGTGTGTGTGTGTGTGTGTGTGTGTGTGTGTGTGTGTGTGTGTGTGTGTGTGTGTGTGTGTGTGTGTGTGTGTGTGTGTGTGTGTGTGTGTGTGTGTGTGTGTGTGTGTGTGTGTGTGTGTGTGTGTGTGTGAGGCGGATCGGCAAGGACGTTTAATAAAAAATAAAAAATAAAGGTTTCCATAGCAAACATTTCGTAAAAATCTAAATATGGCATTTCTAAACAAGGGATTACAGGATGTAACGGTTTGTAAAACCTCCCCACTGGTGATCAAGCAGAGAGATGGGAAGGTGGACGGTTCAAGTTGCTGTAAGAAGACATTAAAAAACAATATTTAAGACACACAGACTGTACATTTATGACATGTCTACCTCCTTTCACTGAAGGTGGCGTTTCTCTCTTAGAGGTTCACCTCAGTTCATTTATTTAGGCTGCTGGTGAATTCCGTCCGACAGAGGGCACAATTGAGTCGGATCTGCGTTTCCAACTTTGTCTGCTGACTTGGGAACACTATTTAGGTCAATTTCAGAAAATCTCCCAAATCAGCATGACTCACGAGCAGTACGGTGGACAGCATGTCGCCACATTTTGTTTTATGATTTATAAAATGACATGTTTGTACACATTTGATTCAGACGTTCGTTATGATTAATTAATTCATTGTGACCAGAGGCCAAACCAAAAATAAACCCAACATTTTGAGCACACCATATTAAATAGGCTGTGTTGTCAATCTCCATTGTGAAATCCTAATTGTATCTTTCTAACTACAAATGTAGTGTAAACATCAACAATCCTCAGATCAACTTGAATTACTGGAGTTATTCTGATGGCTTTGCTTCTCCCTTGTGGCTAATCAATGTTACTGCACTACACTGAATATTAAATAAACTTAAACGATATTAAACACGCCGACGATCTAACAACGACTTAATAAAAAAAACCTTTACCAGGTTTTCAATTCAGGGTTAGGATTAAAAAGTAGATTTATAAAAATAAAAAATAAAATAAAAAAGTGTTTTAAGTGTTGCGTGGTGGTTTGTCACGTAGCCTTGTCCCCCGTGTCATAAACAATGAGGAAATATCAGGAAGCACACTGAGTAAGCGACACTTGCAAGTTGAAGCTCTTGTCTTGGCTCACTGGTTTCTTGTCTTGAGTAAATTATCGGAGGGTTTTGTGCAGATACTGACAGATGATATGTCTGTTGGACGGTTGACGGTCTTCGCTGCGCTCCTGGCGAGCATCACGCAGGTTTCCCTCTCGAGGGGGGCGGGCGACAGGTGTTTCTGTCAGGTAAGTGGGACACTTTCTTCCTCTCGACCATCAGAGATAACGGTCCTCAATGCAACATTGTTATTATTTAGGTATGAGGTATGAGTTTGGTGTTTTTCTAAAATAGCTATGATGACTTTGAGTAGAAAACATAGATGTGTTTAGTTATTGTATTAAAAACCGCATTGTGTATAGGCCTATAGTTCTATATAGGCCTACAATATAGTGCATATTGCCTGTTGAAATGTTGGGAGTTGCATAGGCTATATAACATGGTCAAGAAACAGCTTTGAGACAAAACAGACAGAAAGAAATAAACATAAAACAATGCTTGCTTTTAAGGTTAATCAGAACATTTGAATAGTGGGATGTTGATGGCTACTCAATAGATTGGTGTATGGATATTGGTGAAACTACATTGGGTGGAATCATCTTGAACAGGTCACAGGTAACCTCGACGACTGCGCCTGTGATGTGGAGACCATCGATGCCTTCAACAATGATCAGCTCTTCCCTAAACTCCAAAAACTGCTTGAGTCGGACTACTTCAGGTTCTATCAGGTAACATGTCATTGGGGATACTACTCTCCCAGGAGGTAGCATTACATAGGCTGATATAGACTGCTCGATCTAGCGCACATCTTGGTGGACACGCCCACCTTTGATGTCGTAAGAGACTGATGTTCAGAACGCTTGTAACGGCTAATCAAACCACACCTGGTGGCATGTCATGGGACATTTGATGATTTGTAATCCAAAAATTAACATTATACTTATTTGGAAAAGTAATGAATTCGATTTTTGGGAAAAACAACCGTGTACTTCCTGTAAAAGTATAGTGGATTGGATAACATTAAATTATAGCTTATTCCCCATTCTTTGTTCCTTTTTTTCACCTTAATATTACTATGGTACACATCTGTTACTAAAATCAGAGAGAGACAAAGAGAGAAAACATGAGTAAAATCCTATGTTTTGGCCAATATATGAAAAGTTCAAATTTAAAAACATTATTTGAAAAAGACAACGATTTATTATTATTAAGTTATAACTTTTTGAACAAAGCTTTGACCACCAACAGGTGAACCTGGACAAGCCGTGTCCTTTCTGGACAGACAACAGCCAGTGTGGTATGAGCTCTTGTGCTGTGCAGCCCTGCTTCCCCGGTGAGTGACTCCCTATGCTGCCCACCTGCTGTGCTAGCCTGCCATGCTGCTACCAATCAGAACGATGAGCTTTTTTTAATCCACAGAATGAGGTGCCTGAGGGAATCAAGTCTTCGAACCATAAGGTAAGAGAGAGGTAGAACACGATGTAACGCCACTGGCCACATGATGAGAGTTGAACCCAATATCTTTTTCAATTTTCTCTCAAAGGTTCCCCGCAAAATGTTCTTTACAGTGATATGATGATACAAGCTCATTATAGAGTGCTTGTGTTCATGTGGCCCTGACCCCACATAACTTGAAGGGGACATATTATGAAAACAGCACTTTTCCTGGGATTTGGGGTGCTGTTGTGGGTAGATGATGCTCCCAAACGCGTACAAACTTTGAAATAAGTCCGTACATGATTTTTTGAGTGAGGTACGCATTTCTGGAAGCAGCCCGCCTCCAGCTACCAAACGAGCGAGTCAGTTTCGGCGCCCCCTCCTACGTAGGAAAGGGGGGACATTTAAATATTACCTCCCACTTCCCCACTCCCCTCCGATCAGAGCATCGCTAAGATTGTGTGGACCAGCGGACAAGCAGCTCCGACGGGGGGGAACTCGACGCTAGCCCTGCAGCTAAGCTCCGGGAGTACAATCCCTTTCTCTGGCGCCGAGCTCACCCCGCCGGAGCTGCCGCCGAAGGGAAGTCGGGAGGAGGAGACACATGGAGTAGAAAGGGATTGATACTCCCGGAGCTGAGCTGCCGGAGTGCCGCCGAGCTACCCCAGCCGGAGCTGCTCGTCCACTGGAGCTGTCGCCTATGCTTCGGCGCCAGTTCAGCTCCCGGAGTACACCGCCTGAGCTGCCGGACTGCGGCTGGACGAGTTCAACGGCGGCCGGCAGCTCCGGCGCAGGGGAGCTCGGAGGCAGTCCGACAGCTCAAGCTCCCGGAGTACAATCCTTTTCTTCTCCATGTCACGTCGGTTCATGGACTTCAGAGAGTCAATGCCAAAGTTCCTTCCCCCCAATTCTTCTCAACCATAGCCGAGATATCCCCCACTACGAGTCTTTACTTGTGGAAGTACCAGAGACGTCAGACACAGTCTTTATTATTCATAATATCATCCGAGGCGCAGATAGCTTTTGGCCGTGATATTAGATAGATTATATAAACACCCGTATGTAATATTATTATTATGTTATATTATATAGATATAGAGCTCCAAGAGTCAGCAAACGGCAACAACCCCTTCTCCTCCATGCTGTGGTTCAGTCCGACAGCTCATTGGTCAATGGGCAGCAGCTCATTTGCATCAACGCTACAGACACCAGACATCAGTCCCTTCAGCATTCTGCAGGGACTGAAACAGAGGGGAATTTTTTTTCCTAAAAGCTATTTCCAGCAAACAGCTTCATAAACATGTTTTCTGGAACTCAAATACTATGTTTACTTGTTGGGAAAACACCATAATATGTCTCCTTTAAGTAGAACGTCATTACTCTGTGATTCACCATACTTCAACATGTAGAAATTAAAAAGTAATCCTTATTGGTTCTTATTACTCATCGGTGGTGGCTATTGACTTGCATGGGTCTGTTGTCTAGTATTCAGCAGACGCCAACACACAGGACGACGACTGTGAGAAACTGGAGCATCTTGGAGCTGTGGACGCCTCTCTCAGGTAAGTTCACAAATATATAATTAAATAGAAGACTTCCAAAATAAAACAAGCGTCTTAGAGGGGTGCCTTTTTAACAGGGCGTAAGTGTTCATCCAATCATATTTAGGCCGATGTGAAAGTGTGAACGACAATTTAAAGTCACCCCATGGACTTCCTGACTGTTGTCTGTAGTGAGAAGACGAGAGAGGCTCTGCAAAACTGGAACCTCCACGATGATGAGTCGGAGCGCTTCTGTGTGATCGACGGTCAGTGTTTATGCATCCTGTCCAATCCCTCTGAAGCCAGAGTGTGACTGACTCACAGACTGAGCCTTACGGTCGAGGACCTGTTGATGTTGATGTTGTTGTTGTCGTTGTGTGTCAGATGTGGAGTCCCCTGATGCACAGTATGTGGATCTGCTGCTGAACCCGGAACGCTTTACGGGCTACAAGGGCCCAGCGGCCTGGCAAATCTGGAACAGCATCTACGAGGAGAACTGCTTCAAGTAAAGTAGAATGACACACAAACAAAGACAATAAGCAGGAATTACACACAGAGTGAACCCGGTTGAGTGTCCTGAAAAAATGAGAGGGAAATCATTTGTCAACTGGAGGTTAAGGGGCAGAACTTTAGATCGATGCTGGCGGACTTCAGATGACAGAAGCGCCACCAAAAGTCCAGCCTCGTTGTGATGGATGTGGGATCCGTCTATGTCTTCTAACAATAAACACTCATCGGTCAATGTTTCTACTACTGGTGTTTTACTGTCCACCTCAACTGTTAATCCTGCATGGATGTTACCATACCATGGTGCCCCTCTAGAGGGCGTTGCTAAGATTGGAAAAACAGGACCATAAACAATAACATCACAATGTTATGTGTCATCTCTGCTTCCACCGTCACAGACCCTTCACCGTGAGGCGCCCGGTGTACCCCCAAGTGTTCCACAGCGGTCAAGGAAAGGATGGTGGGAGCTCTTCCTAGTTGACTTAACAATACATTTGTGTGGCACACGGTCAACCCTTGATTATCGGCATGTTCTTTATGTGTGATATCATTTGTGGTTTCGCTTTCAGCCCCGGCCTTCCACAGATGGTTGGAAGGTGGGTTGATTCCGTTCAACATCCTCATGATCATTGTTATTATGTGAGAGATGCTAATGCTAACTGTAATGTCACTGATCTAACAAGATAGGCTAAACAAACTTGTTTCTCCTCTTGCCCAGGTCAATGCGTGGAGAAAAGAGCCTTCTACAGGCTTATATCTGGCCTTCACTCCAGCATCAACATACACCTGAGTGCCCGATACCTTATGGATGGTAAATAAACAATTGTCATGGCAATTTCTTTAAGAGTCATTGCGTCTAGGACAGATCAGACTTCTAAACGCAAAAAAGCGCACAATAGTTGTGGACAATTAACCTATTCTAATGTATTCATGCACTAGTCTCTTCTCTAGCAGAGTTATCCCAGAATACAGGTTCACCCTCCTCCCCACATTGCAACTGTCAATGATCAAATCAAACAATGTTGACCTAAAGGACAGAGTTTCCTGTGTTCTCATCAAGTAGAAGAATGCATCAGGGGATCACTGCTCCCTCGTGACCGGTGTTCCCAATAGGTCAAAGGTTAACGTTAGATAACACTAGGAAGCGGGTAGGGGGCTAGACGATACAAGGCATAGGAAACAAAGCTTGCATGATGAAAAGGGAACAACATGTGTATTTTTCCATCACAACATACAAACACACTTTTGAATCAAATTATTCCACATACCGTAAATATAGCTAATAGCACACACACACACACATACACCCTCCCACACACACAACAAAAAAAAACACGGCCATTAGTAGTTTCTCTGAATATCTCTGAAGGTACTCAGTCTTCAGAGGTATGTCTTTTATAGCTTTTTCGTATTGTATAGTCTTTTATAGCATACACAACTCTTAAGTCATGAGTCTTCAACCTGTCACCATTCCAACACTCACACACTGCATGTTTATGTGACCTATTCTTCTCTGTTAATGGTTTCAAGTCACAAAGATAGGTCAGAAAGCCCTAAAGGTGATTCAAAGTAAATACAAACACAAACGTTAAGTGGTCAAGTCAACACAAAGTCAACACTCGGCCTCAGTCCCCTTTTTGTCTCCTGGTTCTCTCCTTTCACTCGTAGACAACTGGTTCCACAAGAAGTGGTCCCACAACGTCTCAGAGTTCCAGCAGCGCTTCGACTCTGAGCTGACCGCAGGCGAGGGCCCCAAGCGACTCCGTAACCTCTACTTCTTGTACCTGATTGAGCTGCGCGCCCTGGCCAAATCCCTGCCCTTCTTCCAGCAGTCGTCCTTCCAGCTGTACACGGGCCAGCCCCGGAAGGATCAGGTCCACAAAGAGTTGCTGCTGGACGTCCTCCGACTGGCTGAGTGAGTCTGTACATACAGCGAGATACACTGCCCTGTCGTGCGGGTTGGGCTGGTAACCAGAAAGTTGCTAGTTCCATCCCCGGCTCCTCCTTGCTGGGTGCCGAGGTGTCTCTGAGCAACACCTCACCCTAACTGCTCCTGATGAGCTGGCTGTCGCCTTGCATGGCTGACACAGCCTTCTCAGTGTGCATGAATGGGTGGGTGCTTTAAGTGGCCACTGGTTAGAAAAGTCCTATATAGATGCAGACCATTTCATTTCGATGGTGTTCAAATCAGTCCATTTAAAACCAATGAACGTGCCTCCCTCTCCCTTTCACACTTCTCCTCTCAGCACTTTCCCCCTGCACTTCAACGAGAACTCGCTGTTCGCTGGGGATGAGAAGGAGGCGGGGAAGCTCAAGGTTTGACGTTTTTTTTCTGTCCGGCGTCTGTCATTCCAGCTGTGGAAGAATGAAGTCGAGTGTGAATGGCTAAACCAATCAAAATGTATGCCCTTTACAAGACCAGAATTATTGTTCAGTGACAAGTTATCGAATATCTGATGAGGCTTATATCTAACAGAAAATCACAGTTTAAATTTGGTAGAAGGAAAAAATGTTAAAGGCATGTTAGTATCTAATGAGTTAGATTAGCAGTACATTCATAGTTAAATTAATTTCGTTATTTTCATATGGAAAGAAAACATTCTAACAAGATTGTATGTAGGTCTTTCATTTCTGAATGCCCTGTCTCTGACACTCCGACCCCAGGAGGACATCAGGCTGTCGTTCAAGAACATTTCAAGAATCATGGACTGCGTGGGATGTTTCAAATGTCGTCTCTGGGGAAAGCTGCAGGTCAGCCATTGGCTCTCAGTTATCCATATGAAATAACACTGATGCTAATGCTAATAATGCTAATGAGAAATGTCTACCTCAATGTACTACTGTGAAGAATACAACTTTGAAATGGAATTGAATGTTAATGAAAAGTATGAAAGTATACTGTGTATGTTTATATGCTGGATGTTGTATTTCTATGTATGTTCATCTATTCTAAATTTAAAAACTGTGATTCTTCCCAATACACACACACACGCACGCGCGCACGCACGCGCACACGCACTCACTCACTCACTCACTCACGCACGCACGCACACACACACACACAACCACGCACGCACGCACGCACGCACACACGCACCACACACACCACACACACAACACACAACACACACACACACACACACACACACACACACACACACGCGCGCACACGCTCACACACGCACACACCCACAGACCCAGGGGTTAGGGACGGCCCTAAAGGTCCTGTTCTCAAGGCGACAGATTGAAGATCTGACCAAACCTAACGTTCCACGACCCGCCTTCCAGCTGAACCGCCAGGAGATTGTCTCCATCTTCAATGCCTTCGGACGGTACGATACTCTGACCCCATCACAATATTGTTCTGATGACATATACTGTCTGTGAAATTGCAAAACTCTGATTTTTCCATTCTTTACCTAACTCTAAATTGAAAATAATTCATGTGGATTTTCTTTATCCAAAACAAATGACTGCCATTCCACATTATTCTCTCTCTTATTCAATATGATCCATACCCTTTTATGTTTTTCCATTTAGGATCTACATTTTCTATCGGGGTTCTCAATATAGGCTACTCCACATAATTTGTTTTTATTTAAATCTTTTACAGAATTTCAACAAGTATCAAGGAGCTGAAGAACTTTAGATCGATGCTGGCGGACTTCAGATGACAAAAGCACCACCTAAAGTCCAGCCTCGTTGTGATGTATGTGGGGTCCGTCTATGTCTTCTAACAATAAACACTCATCGGTCAATGATTCTACTACTGGTGTTTTACTGTCCACCTCAACTGTTAATCCTGCGTGGATGTTACCATACTATTGTGGCCCTTTAGAGGGCGCTGCTAAAATTTATACTGATGGTTCATTGGCGAAAAACATTTGATGCTCCGTGGGAAAGGGAAACCCATTTATATGGTCTCTGAGAGGAAGAGTGTGCGTTTGTTTTCGGGCGTGCGTGCGTTCGTGCGTGTGTGTGTGTGTGTGTGTGTGTGTGTGTGTGTGTGTGTGTGTGTGTGTGTGTGTGTGTGTGTGTGTGTGTGTGTGTGTGTGTGTGTGTGTGTGTGTGTGTGTGTGTGTGTGTGTGCCTGGTAAACTGGTGTCTTTGTGTGTGTGTGTGTGTGTGTGTGTGTGTGTGTGTGTGTGTGTGTGTGTGTGTGTGTGTGTGTGTGTGTGTGTGTGTGTGTGTGTGTGTGTGTGTGTGTGTGTGCGTGCGTGCGTGCGTGCGTGCAGGCGGATGTGATGATCGCTTGCTCAGACAGTGAAGGGTTAAAGACCCGTAATAGGATGAATGGATATTGTGGCTAGCAGCATCTGATTACAGAGACCTCTCCTGAGCGACGCTAGGAAGCATCGAAAATACTCCTTCCCTCTCAAAAGTGTTATACAGATCCACATTAAAGTCAACTCTTGTTCAATAAGGCAACACATCACATATCGACTATTCCTTGGGAGTCCAAACCAGCAGCATACGGGCGAGGAGCATGTATGCACTGCTGGCGAGTCTCTGCAGGCTGCATGTAGTCGCAGCGTAATGGCCTATGGGAGTGCAGCAAGCGAGCCTGTTGCTTCTGAGTAAACATTGACATTCAACGCGCTGCTGGCTTCGAGGCACACGGAACCTTTCGGAGAGTTTCACCCTGCCCGACGCACCCATGTGCCGCCGACCGCCCGCTGGGAGCTTCTAGGGAACAGGATCATCGGAGAGAGAGGATCGGAGCAAAGCAACATAAGTTGCAACAGGTAGGCGCTTGTTGGAGACTTAAGTAGCCTAGCCGTGTTAGATGTTATTTAGATGTTTAGATGTTCGATGTAGATAACGCCAACATGACGCACATATCATTAGAAAGCGCAATTGCATCGCTTGGACTGGAGGCGTGTAATGGAGACACGTAATACTGCGTAATTTAAATTATCGCAAATCGCACGCTTAGCGATCGGTTGGTTTAACATGACGTAAGATCGTTCGGGAAAAGTTGGAGTTACATGGGAAGTGTTAAATGTTGATGGAATCGTTTACGTTCACTCGTTTATTCGTATTCGTTGAGTGTGTATCTGGTTCGACTCTTCGGGGGTTCTCAGTGCAGCAGCCAGGGCGTCATAACGTCATGTCGACTGGCTGATGGTGGGAGCCTCTGCTGCCTCTGTCTGGCCCTCAGGTTCCCTGAGCAGCAAGTGCATTATTTTCATAGAATGTCGAAGTCCATCAGCAGCTGTCAATTTCTCAGAGGTCTCCTATGAAAAATGCATCTTTTTTCTCATAAAAAAAAAGAAAGAAAAGTGAATTGTTTTGGTCCTAGTGCTACGTCTAATAGGTTTTGGAGTAGAGTTGTGTCACCTAGTTACAGTAGGCTACTCTACACACACCATGTAGGACCCTGAAAACACCATGAACAAGGGGTTCAGAATGTACAATATCACAATGACCTAAAATATGTGTTAATGTGAAGAAATTATTTCAACAGAAGTAGTCAAAAGTAGCACATCAGATTGACCCATCTTATGGAGGTGTAGAGTTCGGAGGAATTAAATTGTGTCAAGGGTATTATAGCATTTTGGCTGGCTCTGTTGAACGCTATGCAGGGGAACAATGCTTGATTGTGTCTCTTTATGCTTAATATTCTGTCCCATCTTCTACCAGAACATACTCCAGGTTTACTAGTGACATGCCACACTTTTCGATTGCAAGTTCCTGTTGGAGGGAATGGAGCAGCCTGCGTTGACTGCTGCCTCAAAGGGCTGATGTCTGAGTTGTACAGGTCTATCCATCCCCGCATTATTCGCTCTCTGATCACCGGAGAGCTGCCGCGCAAATTTGTTGATGACAAAAGCCTTTCTCTCCAGCCATACGGGCATGTTCCTAAAGCTAGAACTGGTAATTCTCGTGAGACCAGACCTCAATATTTAATCCTACGCCTTACTTGGCAAGGGAAGAGCTCAATGAACTTGCAACACGTGGTGTGTTGGCGTCCTATTGACAGATACTTTGACCCCTTTTCTACCGGCCATTCCAAGGTAATTTTAGAAGTGTGATGTAAGTCCCCCAGACCTCTCCTATGAGCTCCGGGGTCTCTCCGGCCTGCTCATTATGTTTACTACACGCTTATTATGTGTGGCATTTCAGTGGGAGCCCCAGAATGTCCCACCTCTCAGCCACTGCTCCTATAACTGCAATAACTGCCACCAACTTACTATCTGCGGCCTCACTCACCTGGCAGCCTGCTTGGCCAATACCATCGTCTGGTTCTGTGAGATCCTCACTGCATGTCTGTGGGCTTCAAGGCTTCCTAACCTGCTCCTCTGTTGTCTCTCTGGTGTGTTTCCTCTCTCTCTCTCTCTCTCTCGCTCTCTCTCTGTCTATTTTTTAAGGATTTTTCTCTCTCTCGCTGAATCTCTGCTCTTTAGCCTTGCTCTTGTCTATTGCTTCTCAGGCCTTCGGAGAAACAGCCCTTGCTTACATTTGGACTTCTGTCCATCTCTGTTTTCATCTCTGAAAAGGTAAGGTTTGTCTTTGCTTGGACCCTGGGATGGAGCACATCATGTATTTGGGTAGAAAATAGTCTTGTTTTGTAACATGAATGTGTGCAATTGTACTATGTAGTCTTGTAGGAAGGTGCATGCATTGAGTTCTATACATTCAACGACTCAAAAGTCTGTTACCTAACTGGAAACTGTGGTTTACAAAGTATTTTAAATAAAGTAGATAATCCTACCTCTCTGACCTGGCCGTTCTAGTTCCACCTACACGAATCAAACATACTTTATTTCTGGTGTACTGGGCATTCAAAATAGGTTTGTAGTGTATGTGGAGCTAGACTCTGACATACTACACATAAGTGAGATTTCATAGTCCACATTTTCACAGAACAGAAAATGTGCTTCATCCCTGCAAGCTTATCGGATTGGACCGGTTTAGAAAGCCTTTCAAGGTTGGCCAATATATGCATTTTTAAATTCACACTAGTGAATTCAAAAGTACTGCACAATTGACCGGGCTTGTATGGAGAGGAACACGAGATCAGGATGTAGTCTGTTTTGCATCTCCCCTCTATTTGTTGTGTATTTCTTGAAGTGTGTGTTTTCTGGGTTTGTCCTGTCATCTGGGGCATGACGTCGGAGCCTCACCCATCATTACTTCTGTTTATATTTGTCCAACGGTACACAGTTTTGCCTTTTCAAGCAGTTTCCAGGTCATGGTGGACAATTGGGAGATATCTGTTACTAAGGACAGATATCAATATCTGTAGTCTCCCTTCCAGTCCTCAATGTTCTTGGATGTACCCATTTGTATTCAGGATAGCTTCCAAAACAAATTCCTGTCAGCGATTAGAACCCCCAGACTTAGACAATCAATGGAATGGGTTTGTTAGTAACGGGGTCCCCTTTTCCGGGGACAGTCTCTGTTTCTGGCAGCCTGTGCCTGGCTGTAGCTGTTCCCTGGAAACGCCCCCGTAAATGCCCCCGTCAAGAATATAGTGTAAGAAAAATCTATTAGAAAATAATGTCTCATTTTTGTAAGGTATAGTAACAGTTGCAAACGTTGTGATTCATTGAATGGCAGATTCATTAGACTCTATGACAGTTTGAAGTAATAATAGCACTCTGCTGTACAGCTTGTTTTGTTTATTTTGTAGACTGAATGTAAAACCATCCTACCACCAACAGTGGTGATCTACTGGAAGTTCAGGCCCATTCACACAACACCTACAATCACCCACTCATGATTTTGCCCTGCTAATAATAGTGTCATGAGCATAATGCGCTGGTGTAAGACAACTCAGGCTAATACCCATATAAAACTCCCCTAGCCTGCTAGTAGCATAGTTTCAGGAATGAATGGACACGGGCTGCTGCAAAACCGGTGATGTACATTAATCTGATTATTGACTGGGTTTCCAGTCGAGCCTCTGAGGCCCCTAGACCTAGTCTACCCTTTCCCTCCCTCCCTCCCTCCCTCCCTCCCTTCCAAGCCACCTCCCTCATCCCTCCTCCCCCAGCCCTGGCCCGCCTGCACTGACCCACTTCTGCCTAAATCCACCGTCCATTGAATCTCCTTCAATCGCTGTGTGTCTCTGCCTTGCACACTCCTGCCTTCCTTACTGCCTGTCACATGCCCCTAGCTCCTTGTAGTGCTGGGTTGATGGTCCAAAAGATACTGTAAACTATACAACTAATACATGTTGTCACTTGCATTGTTATCCCTTTCTCCTGCTGTAAACAACTATACACACGGAAATATTACTGTTTCCAGCCTCCCAACGGTGCATTATTCGTTTTTTTCAACTGCCTTTTTCTTAAAGAATTATCCCAGCCTTTGCTTCACTCGACAATGGTGATGCTTTCCGTTTTTTTCTGACCGTTCATTTATTTATACATCTTTAAATCATCGTCCTTTCTGTACGATGGCCTGCCTACTGGTCCCAGGGAAGATGGATACTCTGTCACAGTTAAGTCCCAGTCCGCCCTGGGATTTCAGCCCAGAGTCAAAGAAGGCATAGGTCAGAATGCAGCCCTGATTACTTTTTCGCTGGGCTTGCCAGCGGATGGTTAATCACTCTAGAAAGGCCAACGTCTTAAGGAACGCATCGGTATATCATGATGGTCCTGTAGGCCAATACCCTATAGTTCTCTCTAGATATAACTCTGACGATCTTATATTCAGACTTCTGGCTGTGTATTTTATGATCATTTTATGGTTCTATACAATGTTGTATTGAGGCATCTTTTTTTGAGTAAGGGGGACGATTATACTTCTTGATTCCTATTCCTTCCATGTCAAAGAAAGTTTGCGTGTGGGAAATGAACTCAAGAACGTGGTCACTTACCAATGCAAGATAAACATCCTTTGTGGACACACACCCATGGGAGGGATCTCTCAGCCTCTCCAGTGACTCCTCCACAGCCCCTCCGCTCGCTGAGAGGAGGGTTGTGTTCACCTCCCTGACCAGGAACAGGCACTGGGTCGGCTTGGAGGCACTTCTTTTAGGTGTTTATTGTTTTGGTACGTCCTCCTTCTTGGAAGTGAAAGTGTCCTGTTTTTGGGGGTGTCGTCTCGGGGGACTCCGGTGGAGTGCGGTGGTTTGTTGAGGGCTGTAGTCGGAGAGGGTGGGAGGGAGGACGCTTGCAGACGCGTGGTTGATTACAGGGATGGGTGTGAGAGGGGAGCACAGAGGGGTGGTTCAAAGTAGGTCTGTCGCTCACGGCAAACAAAGCAAGGTAAGATGAGGCAGGCGTGTGCGTGTCTGGGGCTTTGTGTGCAAAAGGCATGTTGGAAAAATGTTCTGCTAAACTTTCTACTCAACAAGTATTAATTGTATTTTTATCTGATCATGGTGTCAATATTCTTACGGAGCATAGTGTTTGTATTCTAACTTCTCTGTGTTCTTTGTCATACCAAGTACTCGTCTTACGTTCTGTCTACTGTGTGTTTTATCATAGCAACACAGCCTTGTGTTGAGTTGGGTCGGCCAGCTCAACATCAAATTATGGCAACATTTCATAGGTGTTCATTCTAAACAGAACTTCAGAATGTAAACACATTTTGCTCCAGATTAACTTTCATTCATTAATTCTTAGGAAAAAAGTTTTTGAACCGTCCTAATAACCTTATGTCCATATGTGTTACCAGAAACGTATTGTAGATTGTGGTTTGACAGCGTTCTGCCTGGCCTGGGGCTGCAGCATCTAGTGTGTGTGTGTGCAGAGCACTGACCTATTCCACTGATGAGTCTGTCCGTCTATAAACTTACTGGACATCACAAAGCGTAATCTGTTAAATCAGGGCCTCCCACAGACTGATGGGATTGGACACAGTTGATCAATAGCTGTAGTTCTACTTTTGTTTGTATTTTCTTGTGTGTTTTTTGAGTATTAAATGGTGGAATCTTGTGATCGATCTCACAAGTGGCCCATTGAGGAAGTGTGGTGGCTTTCATGTTCACTTTGGTAGTAGGAGATTTCTGGAATGATTCACTGATGATACAATTTAGACACGCCTTGCATACTTAACATTGACATTCATACCTTTTTGGTTTTGTCAAACGCACCAACCAAAGCTTACATAAAGAACGTTAGCTTCCTTAGAACCAGTCTGAGCTAGAGAAACTGTATGTCCATGTGAGTTCATGTTCACAAGAGTGAATAGGCACAACAAAGTCAAGCATCCAGATCAAGTACCCTTATTTCACAACAACACACACTCTTCGTGGAATAGTAATTAGCATGTGCCGGCCAAGTCAGCTTCTCATACCCGCTCATGTTGTAGCATGTTGATGTCAGATGCCTCCTTTGCTAGAACATTTTCCGACCACTCACTCATTCACACTTCTGTGTTTTTTGTATGGGTGAAACATGTATGTTCTAACAACAGTGCAGTCCAAATGATAAAAAGTTAAAAAGACTTATAGAATAGATTTGTGTGGGTGGGGGGGGGGGGGGGGGGTAGTAATGAGTACTGCAGAGAAGAGCTTCAGCATTAAAGAAAGATCTGTTGCTGCTGTAGGAGGTGCCATCACGTTGCGGTCATCAATACATGTCACATCTTGCAGATTAATGATTGGCTTGAAGACTACATCTATTCAGCAGTGCAAAGCTATGACTGCTGTCTATTTTAACCTTTCTTTCCTATCTACTGTGTCATCATTAAGGATCCTTTTTAATTGAATTCCGAGCGGTGTTTACTTACCAATCAATATCACGAAAGGTTTTTTTGTGAACGGTTTCACAACTTCCTGACATTTGTCTCGACGGCAAATCTTGATGGCTCACCAAAGGTATAACTAACTAATACCTCCATGAAATAACTGGTCAGTCAGTTGGTTTAACGTTCAGTTCGTACTAGGACCAGAATGGGCATGATAATCCTGCTGACAAGCTCATGCTTGTCCTCTGTATATTAAACGGTTTTATGTTGGGAGTCAGCATTGCTTACTCCCACAGAATAGCTTTTGAAAGGTCATCCAGACTGTACCATGTCATTTCTGTCCATGCTGTGTTCTTTATTTTACTGCCACACCCACTCCATATTGCAGACTGGAGATTATGGGTCTGGCATTGCCGCATTCCACCCTGGGTATATCCGGAACCCGTTCTTACCAACTAGCCGTTTTGGAAATTGACTGTTTATAGTTTTTCCGGTTTCTCGATCGAGTGGTTACTTTTTCAGTTGGGCTATGATGTGGCCCAAAATGTTGTGTGCAGAACTTTGTTTTGAAGATATTTGACCGTGTGAAGCTTTTACCCACACACACACACACACACACACACACACACACACACACACACACACACACACACACACACACACACACACACACACACACACACACACACACACACACACACACACACACACACACACACACACACACACACACACACACACACAGTGTGGCAGCTAGCTTCCCTCTCAAGTTGTTGTGTCTGCCACAGGAAGTGTTTTGGCCTTGGCCCTGGGAGTCGTCCAATGAGACTGCGTCAGTGCGGATGTGGATGTATAGAGTATGGGGGGACAGAGGTCATCGTGAACCCTGGGCAAGGTTCATCCGCTCCTGGGATGCGTCTACAGTGCTACTGGGTTCAGGATATCTCGCGCAGATTATACTGGGTCCACGCCGGGTAGTCCACAAACGATCAGTGGTAGCGTGAAGTATGGCTGGCCATCCGTTCTGCTGTTATCCAAGACACTCATGTGGCTGAGCTCAGAGAGAAGGGCTCTCTCTTGGCTGCAGTCATCCAAGTTCAGCTTTAATATCTGCCGTGCTCTCTGTGCAAATATTTGTGCATTGTGTTTGACTAAGGCCGTGTGTGTGTGTGTGTGTGTGTGTGTGTGTGTGTGTGTGTGAGTGAGAGAGAGAGAGAGAGGATCCAACACAAGTGGTTCTGTTGTACGCTGGTGGGCGGTAGGGAAACAGGGGGGGGCCGGTGGGCAGTGTGTGGTAGAGGCTTCCCTCTGCCAGCACTCGGGTCAGTAAATAAACCCCTTAGCTGACGTGGAGCCCGCCTGAGCCAAGGGGCAGGAGCGCTAAGGTTAGCGTACAGCGATCAGACCGCCGCCGTAGCAGGGGGGAGCCTCTCTGTCAGTAATGGCGAGGAACTAAAGAAACAGGGTTAATCATCTTAATCTAAATCCTATTATGTCATGTCTGACATGTTAATTGCTAAGCATTAGTAGTAGAGAGGACGTTTGGAAGCTAGCATTTTTTTAATTATGTGTTTTTCTGCCCTATCCTCGTTCTCCTGTCTCTGTCTGATCTCCTCAGTCCCACGTCTAGCCGGCATCATTCCGTGCTGTAGGGCAGACCCCAACATGTCTTCCAATGGGGACCTCAGCGACCTGGGAAGCTCCGACAGCTTCTGGGAGGTGGGCCACACACACACACACACACACACTTACACGCACGCACACATGCATGCACACGCGTGCGCAGGCAGGCTTTACGGCGGGGCTTTTAACGCCCAACAGTGCTAACCACAGAGTCCGTGTAATAGCATCTTGTCGGCCACCTCACCTGCTCAGCAGGACGGGCACCTGACACGCGTCTGTATGTGTGCCCAGCGAGGGGAGGGCGAGTGCGTCCTGCTGACTGTAGTGTGAGCAGCGCTGTTGCTG
This sequence comes from Melanogrammus aeglefinus, assembly GCA_900291075.1. Lineage (NCBI taxonomy): Eukaryota > Metazoa > Chordata > Actinopteri > Gadiformes > Gadidae > Melanogrammus > Melanogrammus aeglefinus. The sequence goes on along the minus strand of OLKM01000630.1, from coordinate 180,363 downwards.
ACGCTAAGGTGGAGCCGTGTTGTTTTAAATAGAGACACGCGGGTGCGTAATGAGTCCCTGCTGACTTGCTCCGTGGCCTGCCAGCCCTCTCCGCAGCTAATGCAGAGAGGGCTTTATCCCAGCGGCTGGCTCCACTCCTCAGAGCAGAGAGCTAAGGCTGATCTCTGCGGTCGCCCACAATGAATGAAAAACGGTCGGACGTAGAGGAGTAATGACTGTTGTCGTTGTTTTCTTTTATCTGCTTGTTGTTACAGCGCATTGGGTTCAAGAAATGTTGTTTATTAACTGCTAGTTTAATTAATGCTAGTTATGTTGAATACGGTACTTTCTTGAAACCAAAAACCATACAGACAAAACGGTATACATTAACGTGTTTGTGTGAGGTAAATGTTCCCCAGGTAAATGTACTACGCATAAAAAATTCACTCGATTTGTATTTTATCGAATTAGTCGTATAAAAATGATGATGGATTTGTATGTATTTATGTGTGTGTGCACAACATTCCTCTCAACATCGTCTGACCTGTCTGCAGTGTGTGTGTGTGTGTGTGTGTGTGTGTGTGTGCGTGTAGCTGGTGTGCTACGAGCGTACGTGCGGTGCATCGAGTGCGTGTGCGTGCTGCGTGCTGCGTGTGCGTGTGCGTGTGCGTGTGCGTGTGTGTGTGTGTGTGCTCGCGTGCAGCCGGGGAACTACAAGCGCACGGTGCGGCGCATCGACGACGGCCACCGGCTGTGCAGCGAGGTGGTCAACTGCTTCCAGGAGCGCGCCAAGATTGAGAGGAGCTACGCCCTGCAGCTCAGCGACTGGGCCCGCAAGTGGAGGGGCACGGTGGAGAAAGGTGAGGAGGAGAAGGACCTGAGGACGGACGGAGGGAGGGAGGGAGGGAGGGGCACAGTGGAGAAAGGTGAGGAGGAGAAGGACCTGAGGACGGACGGAGGGAGGGAGGGAGGGGCACAGTGGAGAAAGGTGAGGAGGAGAAGACCAGGGGAGGGAGGGATGGATAGATGGATGGATGGATGAAAGGCTATCTACAACAAAGATACCGAGGATAAGATGCTATACGATGCTAAGTGCCAGGACACACAACAAACAATAACTGCCTAAAAGGGGTATTTTCAGGAGAGTACGGGAGAAGGGGCAGTGGGGGGGGTAGGGGCGTCAACACCGTTGACCCGTCCTAACGTTGGGTACGAACCTGCGCCTGTGCCCAGGCCCTCAGTACGGCACGCTGGAGAAGGCGTGGCACGCCTTCATGCAGGCGGCGGAGCGTCTGAGCGAGCTGCACCTGGAGATGCGCGGGCGGCTGGCCAGCGAGGACAGCGACAAGGTGCGCAGCTGGCAGAAGGACGCCTTCCACAAGCAGCTGATGGGCGGCTTCCGTGAGACCAAGGACGCCGACGACGGCTTCCGCAAGGCCCAGAAGCCCTGGGTCCGCCGGCTGAAGGAGGTGAGCCCGGGGTGGGCTGGCCGTGGATGATCGGACCTGGAGAAACGCACAATAACAGTTGTGTATCACAGAGGGATGTACCTGCTGCTAGCGATGTTCCAATACCATTTTTTTTTTTCCTTCCCCATACCGATTCCAATTCCTGAACTTTACTATCGGCCGATAACAAGTATATTCCGATACATCATGTTGTTCTTATTTAATACCCTTTAATACTCAAAAAACACAGAAGAAAATACAAACAAAAGTAGAAGTACAGCTATTGATCAACTGTGTTCAATCCCATCAGTCTGTGGGAGGCCCTGATTTAAGAGATTACCCTTTGTGATGTCCAGTAAGTTTATAGACGGACAGACTCATCTAAGCACTAGTTCTTATTGAATAGTCGTTTCACTTACTGTTTTTATTTTTTTTCAGAACCAGATTTACATTTATAATGTATAATTATGATCATACATTTGTATGCTTGTAGTTAAGCATCCACGCATCCCTGTTTTTCCGACCTGGTAGCTTGAACGCACTTAGGTCGGAGATGACGCGTTTCCCATTCCGACGCTCCAAGATATGATCTACTTTTTTTTTTTTACATATATCTGAAAGTCATGTCCTAAACTCTGGGTGTCAGGGTTGTGGTCTGAACCCCGCTAAAGCCCTCGCTGCTGATGTGTGGTGTTTGAACCCCTCCCTCCAAAGTCTGAAATGATGTACACTCCTTCAACTGCACCGTCGTCATGATACGAGTGACAGTTGGTCACCTGTTGCGCTGCATAGACGGGTAATTAGACTCGGCCCACTACCTCGGCTTGAAGGAACGGATTGGAATCGATGGATTGGAATGACGAGAGATTGCGATTACATCAGGAAACATTCTAATGCTAAATGCACACCTTGATGCACCCTCAATAACATAACGAGTAAATAACGGGTTTCCGTTGTCCGTCAGTTGTTATTCCGACTCTTATAGAGTATCCAACCCATGGACCAAACTGCAGGAGTGGCAACGTCTCTCGTGACCTCATAGGCGTTTACCGCGGCTGTTTCTAATTGGGTCAGATTCCATCACAGCAGACTTGTGAACACCAATGTCCCAGGAGAGATGCGTCATGCTGCTGGGAATACACGGCGCCGAGGCGAGAGAATACCCCACACCAAGGTTCAGCCATGTCAACCACAACACCACCAACCTGTGGGCTCCTGCCAGACCCTGAGCTGAAAATGACGGCATCTGGAGCATGTTGTGTGCATAGTAAACGAAATAGTATGCCCCACGCAACAAGAGAAGATGGGAAGGGGAGAAAGTGCACGTTTCACACAAACTTTGACTCGTGTGTTTCGATTGAAAGCAAAATAAGTACTCCCTGACTGTATGGCTAATAACATATTGATCCTGTCAATACATAATGCATTGTAAATTAATGTTAAACAACATGTAGAGAGGTTGTAACTTAAGTCGTGTCTGTGTCTGTCTCTGTTTCTGTCCCTGGTGTTGAAATTGAAATTCTTTATTGACACATGCACAAAGGTACGCATACAAACGGGTCAAAAGGATATCCCAAAGAAGCCCTTGGGCTTTCCATTGTGGTCCCTTGGTAGTGTAAGCATGTATGTAGGTGTATGCAAGTGTTTGTGTTGCTAATGCGTGATGTGTGTGTGTGTGTGTGTGTGTGTGTGTGTGTGTGTGTGTGTGTGTGTGTGTGTGTGTGTGTGTGTGTGTGTGTGTGTGTGTGTGTGTGTGTGTGTGTGTGTGTGTGTGTGTGTGTGTGTGTGTGATCGCGCGCAGGTGGAGTCCACGAAGAAGTGCTACCACCAGACCAGGAAGGAGGAGCGCACGGCCCTCACCAGAGAGAACCACGCCAAGGCCGACCCCACCAAGTCCCAGGAGGAGGTCCGCAAGTTCTCCACCAAGGTGGAGCGCTGCTCCGAGGAGGCCGAGAAGGTACTGTGAGAGGGGCCGGACGCACGGGGCTGTAATCAACCCGCAGGCATGCACTATGAGTCACTGGACACACGCACGCACGCACGCACGCACGCACGCACGCACGCACGCACACACACACGCAGAGACACACACACGCAGAGACACATACACACACACACACGCAGAGACACACACACGCAGAGACACATACACACACACACACGCAGAGACACACACACGCAGAGGCCACACACACACGCAGATGCACACACACATACCCATAGACAAACAGACACACATTGCACAAACACACACATATGCTTAGACACACACACAAACACACGCATACACATGCATAGACACACACACACACACACACACACACACACACACACACACACACACACACACACACACACACACACACACACACACACACACACACACACACACACACACACACACACACACACACACACACACACACACACACACACATGGGCATAGACACATTCACACATGCGCGTAGACACACACACACACACTTATCAGCCGTTTGTTAATTGCTAGTGTGGCACCACGTAATAGATAGTGCTCACTAATGTGTGGACACAAACCTGTAGATAAGAGAGTGAACATTTGTGAACACACACACCACACACACACACACACACACACACACACACACACACACACACACACACACACACACACACACACACACACACACACACACACACACACACACACACACACACACACACACACACACACACACACACAGGCATATTACACATCAGAATCACTCACTCATTTACACACACCAGACACACCCTGACTAAATATGTATCGCACCACTACTTCCAGTGGCAATATGTCCAGTGAGAACCAGGAAAAACATACCTGAGCGAGCGTTTACTATGCGCCAGGCGTGACCGGGCCTGTCGCCCTGAAGGCCTGCTGCCATCTGCCCATGGACGGTGGTATTCCCATCCACCTTGACACCCAATGAAAATGAAATGATGCACGGAACTCTTAAAAGTTCAGTTCAAATCCGATAAAACTTATTTCTGACTTAAAATATAAGCGTGTGTGTGTGTGTGTGTGTGTGTGTGTGTGTGTGTGTGTGTGTGTGTGTGTGTGTGTGTGTGTGTGTGTGTGTGTGTGTGTGTGTGTGTGTGTGTGTGTGTGTAAAAAAATAACTTGTGTGTCACAGTGTGTCTTTTTACAATTCATTTGTGACCAGCATTCGTAGTGTTGATCAGCAGAGAAGAAGTCCATCCAAGACATTGACGTCACTTAGCAACCGAAGACACTGGAGGTTGATAAGTAACCGGACTACTTGTGGAGTCATAACAAAGACGGCAAAAAGTCCACTTTGCTTGACAGCGTTGAATTATACTTAGCAACGGAGAATTATCAAATATAATTCACAGCCGGAAGTTGTGACGGGCTCATGCCCGCGCGTGTGTGTGTGTGTGTGTGTGTGTGTGTGTGTGTGTGTGTGTGTGTGTGTGTGTGTGTGTGTGTGTGTGTGTGTGTGTGTGTGTGTGTGTGTGTGTGTGTGTGTGTGTGTGTGTGTGTGTGTGTGTGTGTGTGTGTGTATATATATATAATGTGTGTGTGTGTGTGTATATATATAATGTGTGTGTGTGTGTGTGTGTGTGTATCAGGCGAAGCAGCGCTACGAGAAGGCTCTGGAGGAGCTGAACCGCTGTAACCCTCGCTACATGGAGGACATGGAGCAGGTGTTCGACCTGACGCAGGACGCCGAGCGAGGACGCCTGCGCTTCTTCAAGGAGGTGCTGCAGGACATCCACACACACCTGGACCTGTCCCGCCAGGAGGGGTAGGAGACACACGCACACGCACACACACAGACACACACACACGCACACACACACACACACACACACACACACACACACACACACACACACACACACACACACACACACACACACACACACACACACACACACCACACACACACACACACACACACACACACACACACACCCCTACCCTACCTGGACCTGTCCTGCCAAGACGGGTAGGACAGAGATAGACAGACACACACACACACACACACACGTGTAAGACGCACACAAGACAGGTGGGACACACACACCTGTCCTGCCAAGACGGGTAGGAGGGAGACACAGACGCACACTTTGTGTAGACACACACACACACAGATTGGTGGGATTTTAATGATTTGGCCTAATGCTAAATCCATGCTCAAACTACATTAATATTTGTTCTGTGCGTGGGATGGATGGGTGTGTGTTTGTGCGAGTCTTAGAGTGACTCGACCACTTTTGCGGTTTTCCATTAACCATTATTTTCCCTCTCCCCTCATATTTATTTAAATGACTCATCGTTCCCATGGTGACACTGTTTGCTAATGAACAAGTGCGCCGCTGTCTAAATATTGGTTGGAATTTGACTTCAGATATCGAAACTGTTCATGTTCTGGCACTCTGTACGCAATCATCACAAAGGTTGTGGAATTCATGGCTTTTACTTCAGCGGTGTGAGTTCAGTACCATATATTTATTTGGGTCATATGATAGCCGAGTGTGGTGTCAAGTATATCGGCATTGTTATTTTAAGAACCGGTTATGTCAATGTCAATTGAACCCGCAAGAGTTGAACGCTGGGACGATTCCGTCTCTGGTAAGACACTGCCTGTGGCGGTCGCAGGGTGTGGAAACGTGCAAATGGATGTTTGGAAATGTCAGAGTTTACCTCTGAGGGCTGGAATCTGGCCACTGCTCTTCAGCACCACCTAGTGGGTTGATATGATATCTGTCTTTTTCTATTATATCTATTTTCTACCGCTGTTAGGCAAATCTACTGTTTGTCTTTTAGTGGGATGGAAGTATTTTTAATTTAAACAGGCCTTGCGCACACACACACACACACACACACACACACACACACACACACACACACACACACACACACACACACACACACACACACACACACACACACACACACACACACACACACACACACACACACACACACACACACACACACACACACACACACACACACAACAACACACACACACACACACACACACATATACACACACACACATACAAATATACACAAACACACATACACAAACACACATATACAATATGCTGTGAATGAGTCCGCATCATTCTATTTCATTCAAACCTTTATGGATTTCATTAGAAGCAGAGGGTTTAACGGGGAGCTGTGTAACGTACGTGTGTACTTTTCTTTATTAAAGAAGCCTGCGAGGCGAGCCGGGGTGTATGGTTGAAGGACATTGCTCGAACACCTCAAACCTAACACCATTGGATCATGTCGGGCTGTTCTTTTGACCTCTCTGGAAGCTTATCTAGGGTGGCCTGGGTGAGAACCTGACCCTTGACCTCAGACCGGGTGTCACTCAAACACTGTGAAACGCAGAAGAATAAAGACAACTTTTCTTGCACATTGTGGTTGTTTTGTGATGAGGTGCTCACCGTGTGACTGTGGCGCTCTGATGTGGAAGGTTCCAGAGCCTACACCGGGACCTGGGGCAGACCATCAGCGCAGCCAACGACGTGGAAGACCTCAAGTGGTGGAGGAACACCCACGGGCCTGGCATGAGCATGAACTGGCCCCAGTTTGAGGTAAACATCACGCTGGCACGTCACTCACTCAGTCCTCTCAGTCATCGCTAGCTCATTCACTCACTCATTGGCTGGAAGGTTGCTAGTTCGATCCCCGGCTCCTCCTAGCAGAGTGGCGAGGTGTCCCTGAGCAAGACGCCTCACCCTGACTGCTCCCGACGCGCTGGCTGTCGCGTTCCATGGCCGACACCGCCTAGTGAGCGAATGCGTGCATGAATGGGTGAATGTTACGCAATATTGTAAAGCACTTTGAGGGGCAACAGGTTAGAAAAGAGCCGTATGAATGAACTTACAATTTTACAATTCATTTACAATTCATTCAATGAACTCAATTCATTCATTTCATTTCGGTCCAGCGTTGCACTTCCAGTCCTTTTTTTCCTATGACAGTGTTTCTGAGGGCCTGCGTGGTTCTGGGGGTATGAGGCACTGCGACCCACGAGGAATGCATGTGAATCAAGCAGCTCGGAGTGAAAGCCTTGTTGTGTGACCGGGGGGGGGAGGGGGGCTTGAGTGGGCCTTGGAATGGCTATCGGAGAAATGAGCCAAAGACCCTCTTCCTCATGAGCACACACATTTCCACACGCGCCCTGCCGCAGCACCCTAGTTAGCGCCCATTAGAGAGCTCACGCTACGATGGCTTCACCGAGAGGTTTTCACACGCCCGGCTCGGGTTTTCCTGTAAAAACCGAAAAAAACAAATGAACAGGATTTCTCTCTTTTTATATTCATTAGCGCCTCTTCGTTTGTGTTTGATGTGTCCTTCCCTGCTCGGGGCTTAACGCAGGGAGCCAAAGCATACAGTCAGAGTCAACTTTGAGGAACACGGAATCACATTTAGCCTCATAGGGCAGATTGCCAGATTAGGGGTGATCAGCGGATTTATCAGCCTCCATTAGTGACCCTGCGAAAGAAAAATAGGAACCTCTTTCTAAATAGAACTTGGTAATGTTTTTCTTTATAATCTCCTCTTTTGATTCCACGTGGGTTGTCAGGCCGTGCCGGTAGCCTTCTGTGCGAGCGTCTGTGTGACACAAACGGCTAACCCGACCACCATCGTCCGTAGCACTGGAAATGGGGTTGACCGCAGCACGTTGGTGCGTGTGCATCACCCAGTCTGAGTGGGTCCTCTGGCTACACCTGGCCGCCCCCACAGGGACTGGGGAGGGGCCAGAGAGCTTCCATGTCCTCAGGAATCTCTTGGCATTCCCTCAGCTCACACACACAGAGGGAGGCATTGTCCTGGTGTGTGTGTGTGTGTCTCTCTCTCTCTCTCTCTCTCTCTCTCTCTCTCTCTCTCTCTCTCTCTCTCTCTCTCTCTCTCTCTCTCTCTCTCTCTCTCTCTCTCTCTCTCTCCTCCTCTCTCTCTCTCTCTCTCTCTCTCTCTCTCTCTCTCGCTCTCTCTCTCTCTCTCTCTCTCTCTCTCCCCGCGCGCGCGCACATGATGCACTGTTCTGTCTTTTTATTTTAAGAAACAGTATGGTGTTGTAGAACAGTTCCCGCCGCGTCTAGGTTACTGGCACACAGCCACAGCTAAGTGCTTGTAGTGAGCAATCATTTTCTGTTGAAATCCTTCATCGAAAGTGTGTGTCTGTGTGCGCGCGCGCTCAGGAGTGGTCCCCGGATGCGAGTCGCTCCATCAGCAGGAAGGAGAAGGGTTGTCATGACGAGGACAACGTGGTCACCCTCACCAACATCGTGCCGTCCGGTGCGGAGGATGCCCCGCCCACTCCGACCCCCACCATCCTGGACACAAGCAGGTGTGTGTGTGTGTGTGTGTGTGTGTGTGTGTGTGTGTGTGTGTGTGTGTGTGTGTGTGTGTGTGTGTGTGTGTGTGTGTGTGTGTGTGTGTGTGTGTGTGTGTGTGTGTGTGTGTGTGTGTGTGTGTGTGTGTGTTACAACTCTTGCCCACTGCATCCGTCCGTTGACGGATCTCATTGGCTTAGCCATTTCGATCCCGAAATGCATTGTGGGTCCGTTCCGTTCCGTCTGCTGGATTTAAGAGTGCAACAATTATCAACAATCATGGAAAGCTGAATGGGCTTATCAGTTTTAATAACAGTATGAACACAACAATGACAAGCTGTGTGTATCTATAGTAGCAATAGCACCTGCTAAACAAGGTCAAAATCTACGCAAAATAATTTGATAAACTGTTTACAACCATGGCTAACCAGTGCATGAGAAGGAGATGAAAGGAGATTAATGTTCCACTTTTTCAATTGCTCTTATTATAGCCTTAACTGTTTTTATCTAACATGCCATACAGTCATTGAATTGTGTAAAAGTCTGAAATTACTGCACCTTAAAAATGACCATGAATTAGCTATACTCTCATTTGCGTAGTAACTTTATGAATTTCAATTGTGTAAACCAACTGCATGTTGGCTGACATTTACCTAACTTTCTTTCCCTCCACTCTAACCAAGGATGCCTGTTTTTAAATTCCCTAGCTTGACACTCACTCACACTTCTGTTGACCACTTGTTATGTGGTATACCCATTAATATGGGAGGATTGGACACGCACGACACGCACGCACGCACGCACACACACATTTCTGTTGTGTCTTTGTTTTTCATGTTCTCTGCGTTGCTCTGTCACGGTTGGTGTTTAACACCGGTAGGCTGAGTGTGAACGTATCAGACTTGGCCCCTTTGCCAACATCGCAGCGTCTTCCACTGGGAGCCATTATACTATACATGCTATACATCATAGCTATACGTTACTGAGTCAGACTCAGAGAGTGGATCGAAAACCCACTGACTTCCTCCAAACAGCACTCGCGTGATATTTAGGCAACCAGGTACAGAAGAGTGCATTATCTATCTCATGGCTTTCATCCCTGTGTGTGTGTGTGTGTGTGTGTGTGTGTGTGTGTGTGTGTGTGTGTGTGTGTGTGTGTGTGTGTGCGCTGCGCGTGTGTGTGTGTGTTGTGTTGTGTGTGTGTGTGTGTGTGTGCGCACGCGCGCGCCCTCGCGGGGCCCACCCCAGTATTTAAACTCTCTGTACTTGGCCTGACTTCACACTCTTAATTGCTAACTTAAATCGCTGACTCAGGCTTCAGAGGTTGCGTGTTGTTGTGTTTCCTGTGTGTGTGTGTTTGGGGGGGGGGGGGTAAGACATGCTCCCGCTGGGCTCTTCAAAAGAGAAGCACCCTGTCTCGCTCCCTCCCCACGGCCCCATTAGCCCCCAGTAGCACAGTTTCTCTCTCGCGCCCCTCCCAGCTGGCCCGGGCCTCGCTCCCTACGGTCATTATCACTGCGCCGGAATAGCAGAGCCAATGTTCACCGCTTTGTTCTGCCCTCTCACGGACTCCTCTCCTGAATAGCTCCAACCTTTCAGAGGGGTTATTAAAGATCATCGTTAGAATGTGAACTGAACAAAAGGTTGTGTTCCCCTCGCTCCTTGACCTGGTTAAGGAGCTGAGGGGCCTCACCATGAACCAGCAGAGGTGCATGATGGGATACCATTTCTGCCCTGCATGCCCTTGTCCATTTTGACCCAAATTAGTATTCGGTTCAATATGAATAAGTCTTTCATGTTATAAATATTTGGCCTGTTAAGCCCTTTGAGACTGTGATGGTGATTAAGGGCTACACAAATAAAATCGAATTGGATGAATGCTGGAAACAGAATGTGGGCAATGATTCCGTGTCACTTTTACCTTTTTTTTATTGAAGTTGTTTCACTGAGACAATCTTTGACCTTGCTTGAGCTGCTGCCCCAGCGACCCCGGGTTAGCAGATGACGATGCCAATGAGGGCACTCGGACAACCAACGGATTGCATTCTGAATCAGCAGAATAAAAGTACTAATCGGGGAAGTTTGATGAAGAACGCGTGCAGTATGGTTTTGTTCCATCTGACTTCAGGCCTACGCGTCAAGGTCCTGAGTTTCAGTCCATTACCAGTCAAAGGAATACTGTTAAGGTCATGCTTTGGTTCAGGCTGTTTCATCACATCCTGCTCAGAACAGTAGCTAGAGCCAAGCTAGACGCTTATCGCAGTGTAGGTTAATGCCGATGGACATGAGCACAGGAACGCCCTCCACGCACGCACACACACACACGCGCTAGGGCTGGGCGATTTGGCTTAAAAATAAAATCTCTGATTTTTTTCAAACCAAACCCGATTCTAATAGATTTATTTTCTATAAAACACAAATATATTTATGTTTTTAAGTTTGGATTTATTTGAAGATTAACAAAAGCAAAATTTGACTTGCATTTTAGCTTGTTTTTTTCTTGCTTGTTTATGTGTCTTGTCTGTACTACCGCTGCTGGAATTTTGAATTTTTTTTAATTTCCCTGAAGGGGCATTCCCAAGGGATCAATAAAGTGTCTCTTATCTTATCTTATCTTACTTTAGCCTAACTCTAAACACTATTTTCAGTGCATGCTGCCATGTTGTCATTTTAATCTTTGAAAAAAATGATGTATTTTTTTAATAATTTCTAATCGCTCAGCTCTAACACACGCACACGCGCGCAATCCACCGAAAGCCAAGTCCGACTCTCACTCTTTGAGAAATGACCTCAGGTTCATTCCTCAAAGCCGCTTTAACTTCAATACACACCCTTGACATTCTCTCTTTCTCCCTCCCTCCCTCCCTCCCTCCCTCCCTCCCTCCCTCCCCCCGCAGGGTGAAAGACTATTCCTCGGACTGGTCGGACGAGGACGGCTCTAAGAAGGGTCTGGGAGTGAACGGCGTGGGTGAGGTGGAGCAGCAGCAGCAGCAGCAGGAGGAGGAGGAGGTGGAGGTGGAAGAGGAGGATAAGGTAGAGGCTGTGCCTGTCCGTGCGCTCTATGATTACACGGGCCAGGAGGCCGACGAGCTGAGCTTTAAAGCAGGTATTAATCCCTACTAATGCCCATTAATCACCCACGCCTCTGTCGATCCTTGCACACACTGAGGAGACACGACGAGCTGAGCTTTAAAGCAGGTATTAATCCCTACTAATGCCCATTAATCACCCACGCCTCTGTCGATCCTTGCACACACTGAGGAGACATGGTGCAAGCTTACTATGAGACGCAGACAGACAGACAGACAGACAGAAAGACAGACAGACACACACTCAGTCATGATATACATACACACACAAAGTCATGATATACACACACACACACACAGTCATGATATACACACAAACACACAAAGTCATGATATACACACACACACACACAGTCATGATATACACATAAACACACACAGTCATGACACACACACGCACACACACACACACACACACACACACACACACACACACACACACACACACACACACACACACACACACACACACACACACACACACACACACACACACACACACACACACACACACACAGTCATGATACATGCTACTATTTTTCTTTGTGGTTCATTGTATATGCACGTAAGCAGAACACACTTGAATATGCAATGTTCATATTTGTATGCATGGTAGACATAGTTACATATCTGGGTCCTAAGGATCTCAACCTGTATGTTTCATACAGTTTGTGTGAAAAGCTCCAAGGTTATTTGCCAGTTTGGCAAAATAACCATTTGGGATACAAAAGTGATCATGTTTGATGGATGCTTTTATCAAATCTTCAACCTAGAATCCATAATGCGAGGATAAATACTCATTGGTGCAGGTTTATTATTTTCAAAAGCTCTGGTGTGTATGCATCAATGCATGGATTCAGAAGGCTGATTGGATTGGTTGATTGTAGATATCAACCAGGGCTGCGTGATTATGACAAAACTAATTATCCAGATTATCGACTCAATTGATAATCGGTTGCACCTACTATACATAATAAAGCAATTGCTGAATATTAGCAGGCGTACCTTTTTTATTTCAATTAATGAAGGTTGAAGTGAACTGGTGTGTCACTGCACTGTCACTGCCGGGTCACTGGAGCTTCAGCGCAGTGTCACACTCTAGTGTCACTTTAGTGTGCCTGCAGTGTCATCGATGTAACGTCCTCTTCAGTTTGGCAGTATCAGGAAAGAGTTGGTACATATTGCGATTTCACCAACGCTCGTGAAATTTCGTTCCACACCTGGCACGTCTGGCGCGTCCTCGCTACACATGAACACGACCTCACATCCAGCCCCACCCTCCATCCCTCCCCCTCCACCGCCTCCACCCCCATCCTCCATCCCTCCCCCTCCACCCCACCCTCCATCCCTCCCCCCTCCACCCCTCCCCCCTCCACCGCCTCTATCCTCCACTCCACCCTCCAGGAGAACAGCTGCTGAAGATGACGGAGGAGGATGAGCAGGGGTGGTGCCAAGGCCGGCTGTCCAATGGCCAGGTGGGCCTGTACCCGGCCAACTACGTACAGGTGGTCGCCTCATGACACCGCGGCCCGCCCACCTCAGCCCCGCCCCTTCCGGGCCGCCCGGCCAATGGTACTGGAGAGTTAGACGCCTGGACCAATCACACCATGCCACCAGAGCCCACGTGAGCGCGGGCCCTTCCCGGAGGCAGACACTGTGAGCCCTGCCAACCAACCATTCCCTGAACAATTTTTATTTTATTTTATTTTCCTTTTTTCTCAAACACCTATGCTCTTTTGCCTAGTGACGGGACTGAGGGAGTTCGCCGTGCTTTCTGCCGCCATTTTGCGTCACGTAATGTTGTCCAGAGTGAGCGTGTCGCTCTGTCTAGTCGTGTTTTTCCGTTGGCGGCGGCGCATCACTCGCGGGGGAAGTGCCTTCGCAGAGACGGTTGACCTTGAACGTCTAGTGACGACCTCTGTAAGATGCTAGGCTGACGTTAGACCTTGGCCCCGCCCACCTCATGACCACGCCCCCACGATGGCCACACCCACATGATCACATGATCATATCGCTCGGTGAAGGTTACCCCCGACAACTATAAGCAACCGGGTGTGGCCGTTGTGTGTGTGTGTATATATGTTACCTGCTTTGGTCACCTGTTGGAAGAGTTAAAAAAAACAGTCGTTGAGTTATGGTATGTTTAACGTTGTTGATGGATATTTAGCCTTGGCAGTGCATTCAAATCTGTGCTGATTTGTTCTATCAATCAGCTTCCTCTCCTGCTCTTTCTGCTATTATCTTCAAAAAATATATATATGTTGTCAATCACACTCAAATGAATGATTTTTAGTTTGAAAAAAAAGTTTCCTTGTTGAAACCATCTAATCTTTTATTTGTTGGTCCGTTTCTTTTTGTTGCTAAACTGACAAAAGTGAGCAAGGGCATGAGTGGTTTTCTAGTTCATTTTGAGATTGTTTCCCAAGATGTGCGTGTGTGTGTTTGTGTGTGTGTGTGTGTGTGTGTGTGTGTGTGTGATATATTGGCCACTGCTAACCCTGTGCACCGATGCTGGAGCTAACCCACGTACCCTCTCAATAAAACCTTTGGGAAAACTACTGCAGTGCCTTTGGTCTTTGCAAGAACAGAAAATGTGTTTCTCTGTTCGCTCCTATGAACCATATGGTGCGTTTTGGGAGCATTGAGAGATAAGCAATGCTGCTGCATGAATAATAAGAAAACATGTGTTTTTAGTGGGGAGGAAGTAGTTTGGATTTAAACAGGTCTTGGACACACACACACACACACACACACACACACACACACACACACACACACACACACACACACACACACACACACACACACACACACACACACACACACACACACACACACACACACACACACACACACACACACACACACACACACACACACACACACACACACACACACACACACACACACACACACACACACACACCTATCCATCCAGGGATTTTTTTTTGCTCCTTGTACTTTTATGTGTAGTTTTTGTTTTGTCCTCTAGATGTCCTTTTCATGTCATTTTTTACGTTGAGTATTATTTCCCTGAATTATCTCTACCTCCTGTGTCTATTATAAGTTCAAGCTCGTTTTGGTCTATTTAGGTCAGCCCTTTCAGTTTCCCTGTTGTCAGATTGTCTGTGGTTTGTAGCAGGTCCCAGTGTTTTCTTAGCAGTTTATTTCCATGGTTCCCTCCTACTAGTCTTGATTCTTCCTGTACGTTCCAGTTTCCACTTGTGTCAACAGTTTTTTTTTGTTCCTGTTTTTTGCACCTTATTTTATTTTAATTTCATGGACTGTCTTCTTTCCTTATGTCTGTTTTGAATCTAAACACACTCTTGTAATGGTTTTCGTTTTCCGTAGCATTGATTGTAGGCAGGCCCGTCGAGAGTAGGCAAGCAAACCTAGCAATTGCTTGGGGCCCAAAGACAAAGACTGGTTATGAATAAAATACAAACTGATCGGCGATTGGCATAGGCGACCTAGTCCTAGGACGGCAAATGTGTTGAGGGCGCCCTCTGGAGGCGGCCTTAATTAATTAAATTATATGAAACAAGCAAAATAAAACGTGTTTACCAAACATGTTCCCAAATTGGAATGGACAAGGGAGGCGATTAATTGATAGCGGTGAAACTCTATCTGTTGTACGCACTCACCCCCGCCCCCACCCCCCCCCCCCCCCCCCCCCCCCCCCCCCCACTCGGAAGTCTTGCTTGGGGCCTCCAAATTCCCAGCTTGGAAGTCTTGCTTGGGGCCCCCAAATTCCCAGCTTGGAAGTCTTGCTTGGGGCCCCCAATCGTCCCTGATTGTAGGCTGCTCGTTATTTGCGATAAAAACGAACTGCATCAGAGTGAATAAGATATACAATGCCATAGCAAACACAAAGGTGCGTCAAGTCACCTGCCACAAAAGAGCATAGCTCAGCGGCCGGTGTTATTTGATTAAAGTCCTAAAGGACACATTATTATCCTTTTCAACAGATGCAGTTTGGCAACCTTAAAATATCATTTTCATAAATTGTAAAAAGTTAATATTATTATAGTGTCCACACACAAACAAACAAGCGCACACACACACACACACACACACACACACACACACACACACACACACACACACACACACACACACACACACACACACACACACACACACACACACACACACACACACACACACACACACCTTCACACCCAAGTGATTCAGCACAAGCTCCAGTGTGTGAAATAAGGCAAATGATTGTGGTTTGATTCACCACATCTACCAAAAAATTAAGTGTTTCATGGAAGAATTATTAGCGTCGTGTAAGTGTACGCATCTTGTTGGACATGGTAAGTGTCATACCCCACCACTACACACGCACGCATGTCTGCCTGCGTGTATGTAACAATCTCTCTCTCTCTCTCTCTCTCTCTCTCTCTCTCTCTCTCTCTCTCTCTCTCTCTCTCTCTCTCTCTCTCTCTCTCTCTCTCTCTCTCTCTCTCTCTCTCTCTCTCTCTCTCTCCTGTCTCTCTCTCCTCCTCTCTCTCTCTCTCTCTCTCTCTCTCTCTCTCTCTCTCTCTCTCTCTCTCTCTCTCTCTCTCTCTCTCTCTCTCTCTCTCTCTCTCTCTCTCTCTCTGACAACAAAAAGGTCAATTGACGGTTCAATGGTATCGATGAGGTAGAGGGTGTGAGAGCTGAAACTCGTACAACGTACACAACACTTAAAACTTTGGACTAATATACACCAAGCCGATAATGTTGCAGAAAACCCTAAATTATGTATCATATTACTCCACATGTGTCCTAAATGATTCATAGTTTGGGTTGAAAGTTCAAACCAAACATTTCATTATTTTGTTCATAAGCAGATCAACAATGCATTGGCATGGATCGATGGATGGATGGATGGATAGATAGAGTTACAGCACAACAACCGTGGAAGACACGGGATATAATTATATTCTTAATTTCAAACAAACAGGACAAAAAAAACATTGTAAATGATAAGTGCCCCAGGACAACTAGTTCACAGTATAATAAAGTGAGTAAAAACAAACAAGATAAGTTTATAAAGTTACTAGAAATGAGGGAATATAAATCGAATACATCACATGGAGCAGGGTTGTATGTTATCTCCTCTATGCTGTTGTGTTTTCTGATTTGTTGTTGTTGTACTTTGTTTACCGCACCTTCCTCCTCACGACACACAGGCATTCACAAGCTAAGCTCCTCGGGGAACTGCATTGCTGGTCTTTGGAAGAGGACAGTAGTAGACTTTGTTGATAATGTCATTAGTGAATGCTCCTGTGATGACTGTGATGGTAAGCAGGCTTGACAGGAAATGCTATGTCTCTGTTCTCAGAAAATTGCAAAATATTTAAGAAGAAACGATGTGTTTGTTTTCATAGCCTGGCTGTAACAAAGTGACTGACATACACATGCTACATGTGGGAGCAAACAGAACCAGAGTGGCTCTAAGATAGACTGAATCACGTGGACATCACCGGATTGTCCACGTGTACACTGTTTAAGATATTTACAGTTTTTCTCGACTCTATACACACAAAAAAATGGAACTTTGCACACAATTCTAAAAACTTGAAGCTCATGTATCAACTAGACTCCAGACTGCTAAACTCTAATCACGATTCCACTGTTTTCACATTTTTGCTAAACTCTAAGCACAAATCTCATCATTTAGCACACTTGGTTCACCTGGATCACACTGGCGTTCAAAACGCAACAACTAATTACCAATAAGTCTGACTCACTTCTCACCTGTTCAAACTCAACTGGCAAAACACTTCAATCATGTGTCAGAGCATAAAAGAGGACTCTGTGAGCTCTACTGTGTTGTAGATATGGTCCTTTGGCCTGATCAGGATTGGAGGTGGGATACTGATTTACGCGTAGATCTGTTTCACCTCATTTATATTCTTATTTTGATGTTTTGTTGGCCTGCGAAAAGCTTTTTATGCAGTCAGTTCAGCTGGACATTTTACTGTATTACAGTAAAAAATGTCATTTCATCATTACATCCCCAAAAGACAGTCAACATTTTCTTACTGTAGTGTTTTTCATTTTACTCATCAGTGCAATTAATTTCCCATAATAGGTAACATTGGCGTTTTGTCAGAACAATGTTGCAGCATCAACTATAGGTGTACAGAATGACTCGGGGAAGCTGGGATTGTGAGTTTAGCCCATTAGAGCTCATTGGATAGACTAATATATGCTAATATGCAATGTATCCTATTCTGATACGATTATGTCAAGGCAATATAGGCCTATATATGATATATTCACAGTATTGTATTACATTATGGCAAAAGTCTTTATAGGCTACTATATGTACTACCTAATTGCAACTTTAAAAAAGAAAGCTATTCCTAAACAATTTTACACATTGGAATATGTAACATGGCCTCATAAAGGCAAAACATATGTGAATAGTATTTTGATGAAAGTGTTTTGAATTGATCACAACATTGTTTAATTGATGCTCTCTTTATGGCCCTTTCACACCGCCGCAAAATCGGAGCCCGTTCCGGGCCGGTTCGGAGCTAGGGCCAGGGTTTTGGTTTCACACCGCCAAAGAACCGGCTCCGGCCCCTAAAAACCGGCTCAACTCAAGCCCCAGTTGTGTATGGAACGCCAAGCAGGCCACAATTCAACGGAATATATATATATATATATATATATATATATATATATATATATATATATATATATATATATATATATATATATATATATATATATATATATATATATATATATATATATATATACCGTTGCGTGGCTGTCGTGGGAGAGCCGTACGCATTTTAAAAACACCTGTAATGTTACGGCGAAACATGGAGCCACTGCGGCTCTCGACAATGCGTTACTTTAGTCTGGTATTTCTCTTCACTGATTGGTTCGACAGCCTTCAAACTTAGTGGTCAAGCAAACCAGAGGGAGGGGCTCTTTCTGCATACCTAATAGCCGGACTGAATAACTAATAGCCGGACTGAATAACTAATAGCCGGACTGAAATTCCGTACGGAAAATGACACTTTCACCGCGTCATTTTAGGTCCTAATTGTGGCCTGCTTGGCGTTCCATAGTTGTGAGCTGGGCTAGAACCGGAACCGCTTTACGCCAGGGGCAGGGGGCGGGGTTATCCTTACCGTCATAAACAGGAAGACAAACGAAGACCGGCATTTTTAAAAACACTGAAGTAAACGATG
>OLKM01000630.1:148801-153801 GCA_900291075.1 Melanogrammus aeglefinus | reverse complement strand
ACATTGAGGTTCCCTCCTTCCCCCGTACCCCCTTTACTGTCTTAAGACTTAATTAATAAATGCTGTTTAAAAAATAAACCTGGCTCGCAAGGTCAACATTCATTTGCATATAAAGGCAATAACCAACCCAGGTCGATTATGTTCAATTATGATATGATATTTGTGTGTGTATGACTTTGATGTTTTTGCAGTTAGGCCTAAGCGTGTGTGCGTGTGTGTGTGTGTGCGTGTGTGTGTGTGTGTGTGTGTGTGTGTGTGTGCTGTGTGTGTGTGAACAGTGTATTTCTATGCAAAACTGGTCTGTAGCGACACCAGTGATGTCATAGTCAACTGCCATGTGTGTGTGTGTGTGTGTGTGTGTGCGTGCGTGCGTGCGTGCGTGCGTGTGTGTGTGTGTGTGTGTGTGCGTGCGTGCGTGTGTGTGTGTGTGTGTGTGTGTGTGTCTGTGTGTGTGTGAACAGTGTATTTCTATGCAAAACTGGTCTGTAGCGACACCAGTGATGTCATAGTCAACTGCCATCATGCTAGAAGATGGACCTGCTGAGGTTGCAGCCAAAAAGGAAAATAGGGAAGCGAAACTGTATCCACATTTTTGCAGCATTTCTGACCGCGACAACAATCGATCAACACTTTCTTCAGTTTAAGAACTGCCTCGGCTAAGCCTAGCGGGATGAAAAAAAAGAAGCTAAAATCTAACCTAGATGGATACATATATAAGTATATCAAAATAGTCACAGGAATAATATATATTCAGTGATTATGAAGTTTTTTTGGTGGGCCGACACATTCATGATTTAGAATGTGAAAAAATGTGCTATATCTAAAGAGATTGAGATCGTTTTGTCCAACCATAACTTTATATAGAGAATAAAATGCTATCATTGGACAATATACTATTTTACTATTTCAAGGAAAGCGATAATCCTGGATTCCTTACCTCTCCACAGGTATGTGAACAGAAACAGGCTAACACAGATAATACGATAATGAATACCAATTAAATTTAAGTCAATTGATTCAGTTAAAAATAAAAAGGCCTACATAATAAGTATATATTTTTAGTTCAATGTATTTAAAAAAAAAACACGAGTAGACTGGCCTTAAATAATAAGCCTACACCTCTAAATACAGGCCTATTGTTTGGAAGGAAGTGTCAAATATATTATATAAATATAAAATATATATATATAAATATATAAATATTTCCTGAAAGCTAATCCAGTGTTGCTGTTAGGCCAACATCAACACCTATTGAGAACTACGCTGAGCTGAAATATTACCAGAAAATGATCAAACCATCTTCCCCATATATATACTATATGGCTCAATGTGTTGGGCTTCTTGTCATCGTTATATTTTGAAAGGCAAACCATTTAAATGATTAAATTAAATCAACTTAAATCGACTATTACAATTTTAACCTTGGACTAGGCTACTGCCTTGTCTGCATATCTTTTCTTTTCTATGAATTATTTTTTAATTAATTTGATTGTATGACAATGTTTATATCTGAGGCACTTTGAGTCTGCCTTGTGTATAAAAAGTGCTATATAAATAAAGTTGCCTTGCCTTGCTATACAAATTTAAATGGACCCAACAACCATGTTTAAAGCAGTCTTAAGTGACAACGTATGTGATGATCCATTGTTAATTTAACTTTAGCATGAGGTGCTCCCCCTGTAGCCAAAGAACCAGTAACGTAACGTCAGTAACGTTACCTACACAACAGACTTTGAGTTCCCTGCTCTTATATCTCCCACCCTATACATGTAGAGCCTGTCTCTGCCACACACCAAATGAAAACCTAACTATGACACCCTTGCATCAGGGTGCATAACAATCTCGCCAATGTACAGTCTGTCTCCATTTGAGTATGGCATTTGAAAGGGGTAAAAGTATAGATATGTTCAATATTTTTCCCTCTTCCACCAGACTGGATCTCAAGTGGTGCGGGCCTCGAACAGAAGACCCCTTTTCAGCTCCCCCTGTTTCCTCATAACACACTGAAGGAGTCTTTCGTGTGAGGAGTTGACGTCTGTCTTTCATGTGTTTGATGAAGATCACTTAGAATGGATGGTGGTTGATTGCAACAGAACATTGGCGAATTCGGGGAAGTACATCTGGAGGTCAGGGAGTGTGGTTTCAGATTTGGCAGGTGGTGAGAACATTTGATTGCATTGGCACTCACTTGCACTCACTTGTGCCAATGTAATTAGGTTTCAGGAAATACATTTATTTTTTAGTAAGGTAACGTCCATCTCAGATCTTTCTCCCTCTTAACCAGTTCAACGAAATGCTTTTTAATTGGTCACCCTGTTAGGTCATGCATATTTCACCGAAGCTGCTTGTGTGTGTGTGTTGATTTATGTGTTTGGGTGTGCATGCATGATTGTCCTCTGTCCATGGCACTCCATTTCCCGCTACTGACCCTTCTAGTTCGACAGGATATTAAGCGTTGATTTTTAATTGTGTTGACACTTTTGGCTCAGATTCAACAAAGTTAGGAATTGTCACCTTACAAACAAGCATGCACTAAAACAAGGGAGGAGGACTTTGCAGACAAACCCCCCCCCTCCCCAAAAAAAAAAAATATCAGAGTTCAACCCATAACGTCTATAAAAGAAGAGGTCAAGACGCTTTTGTGTACAGCCTTCGACTCTCCTGAAGAGGTAAGGGGAAATCCTTATCCTGCTGTTCCCCCCCTCGGTCACTGACACAACAGCTGTGCTCACCTGATTCTTTCTTCCTTTGATTTCAGCGAATCTGTTCAGATCCTTGGACCGAAAAAGAAGATAAGATCGAGTGATTTCATCATGACTTCCTTCGTCAATCTCATCCTCGTCCTCTCTCTGATTTCAAGTGCTGTCTTCTCCAATGCTTCGGTAATGCTCTTTGTTTCTCTGTCTCTGTCTTTCTCTCTTCCTCCATCTCTCTGTCCCTCTCTCTCCCTCAATCTCTCTGTCTCTCTCTCTCCCTCCATCTCTCTGTCTCTCTCTCTCTACCTCCATCTCTCTGTCTCTCTCTCTCCCTCCATCTCTCTGTCTCTCTCTCTCCCTCCATCTCTCTGTCTCTCTCTCTCTCCTCCATCTCTGTCTCTGTCTCTCCCCCTCCCTCCATCCCTCTGTCTCTCTCTCTACCTCCATCTCTCTGTCTCTCTCTCTCCCTCCATCTCTGTCTCTGTCTCTCTCTCTCCCTCCATCCCTCTTTTGTCTCCCTCTCGCTCATTAATAGCAGAGAGGTGAACATTGTTGTATGTAGACATAGATTCACACACACACACACACACACACACACACACACACACACACACACACACACACACACACACACACACACACACACACACACACACACACACACACACACACACACACACATACACACACACATACAGACACACACACGCTCAAAATTAAATGTTTCGGTGTTTCTTTCCTTGCAGGGCGAAAGAAACAGCACAACAGGGGAGGACGATGATAATGAACTGGGTGAGTGGCTCTGTAGCCTTGACACGCCTACTGCAAGCTCCATACTCACTCTGTCTGTGGCTCCGTCTGCAATACGAACACAACGCACACGCCTTTAACAAAGCCACAAACAATGTATGTCAGACAACGCCTCCTCGATGTGTTTTCAGATAGCTCCGAGCATGAGACAGACGCCCCGCAGGGTGCCTCCGACCTCATCGAGGCTGCGAACACCAGACTGGGTATGTGTGTGTAGGGCCATCCCCACAATCAAACAGGGATCCTCTTCGTCCTCTCCTCGTCGTCCTCCTTCCTCGTCCGGTCGTCGTGATGTGCGGTCGGTTGATAAATACGTGTTTCTGCAGACCGCTTGAGGGGAGGGCCACCGATCCGATACGGAGACATCGCCCAGACGTCTGCCCTCGCGTCCACTCGGAACGCATCTCCGTGCACGGCCAGGGGCTGCACCTGGCGAAAGAGCTACAGAGGCTATGTCTACATGCCTATTTACATCTCCCGAAGATACAGTAAGTCACTGAATATATGTTGCTGAATATGGGCCTGTGTGTGTGTGTGTGTGTGTGTGTGTGTGTGTGTGTGTGTGTGTGTGTGTGTGTGTGTGTGTGTGTGTGTGTGCGTGCGTGCGTGCGTGCGTGCGTGCGTGCGTGTGCGTGTGTGTGTGCTTCCATGTGTGTGTGTGTATACTGTGTGCGTGTGCGTGTGTGTGTGTGTGTGTGTGTGTGTGTTTCCTTCCATTTACATCAGCAACAGTTGAGGATACTCTACGGTGGTTCTCAAATGGAGATACGTGTACCGCTAGTCCCTAGGGGTACTATCGGGTCTTTTTAAATTCTGAAAGCTAGACAATAGAAAATCGAGAAAATGCACAACAACCCTTTCAGTGTTTATGTTTACACCGCCAAATAGAACGCACACACATTAGTTATGTTCATTTATTTTTTTTTAATCTGTGATGGTATCACTGATTTGTTTACTGTACACGAGTAGCAAAACATTTGAGAACCACTGCTGTACGGCGAAATGTTCAACGACTCTGGCTTCCTCCGATTCCATTCTCTCGTTGTGTCTAAAGGCAGGGCCGAGCGAAATGTCATCATTCAGAGCCTGGTGGAGTTCCACAGAGTCTCCTGTATTCGCTTCGTCTGGAGGCGAAGACAACGGGACTATCTCATACTTCTGTCCTCTCACCGGGTAGGAAGCTCTCACAGCTGCACTCCCACATTCTACTCCACCTGCTTTGTTTTGTTTATTAAGTTATTATGTTCTGTGTGTGGGCCTGTGACCGTGTGTGTGTGTGTGTGTGTGTGTGTGTGTGTGTGTGTGTGTGTGTGTGTGTGTGTGTGTGTGTGTGCTGTGTGTGTGTGTGTGTTTTTGTGCGTGTGTGTGTGTTTGTGTGCCTGTGTGAGTGTGTGTGCGCGCCTGTGTGTGTGTTTGTGTGCCTGTGTGAGTGTGTGTGCGCGCCTGTGTTTTCTTGCACGCGCGCGCGCGCGTGTGTGTGTTGTGTGTGTGTGT
>OLKM01000630.1:141301-143801 GCA_900291075.1 Melanogrammus aeglefinus | reverse complement strand
ATGGAAACAAACATCATCCCAGACAACAACACCCCTTGGCTACTCTGATCTGTCCTGTTCAGCGGCATCATGAAGTGCATCTAGAAGTGTGATGATATGTTGGGCATTGTAGGGACCTATTTTTGCATGATGGTGCGGTTACCCTCGAAGGCTTATGGCGGCACACAATGATATATTTCCCCCGTGCTGCCCCGGGACGTGCACAATCGCCCTTTGGCCTTTTTGTAGCTGGCTGATAGGTGTCCAGTTTTGTTATTAAGTGTTTTAAGTTGTGTATTTAAGTACTTTCAATTACCCAATGTGTTTAGTATTTTGAATAGATGTGTTTTCCTAATGATGTACTGAGACGTGAATTTTTGAAGTGTCTTATGTTTGAAATAGTGTGTAGTGTGCAGGAACAATTGTGTTGCAGAAAGGAGCAAGTGTGTTGCAGAATAGCAACTAAAGTGCAAAGCAGCGTTTTTTTTGTTTAAGGAATGGTTACATGTGTTTAAGGTATAGAAACAAAAACTTCAAGTTGTGTTACTTTGGTCTAAGCATGTGTCTATAGTGTTGAAGCAATTGGAAAAAAAAATTCTATTTAAATTCGGATGAATGGCGTTGTCTCTCTCCCTCACTCACATTACTGTAAGTAGAACTAGATCAGAAACGATGAGCCTGAGAGAACGAGGCCGGGTCGGGGTCCACAGACGTGTCGGTTCAGCCGTCAAAGGAGGGGAGGGTGAGGCAGAGAACATCAACTGCTCTGGAATCAGATGTGTGTCACCACAGTCCCGTTTGCATGTTGCTGCCTTCCCCCCTCCTGGCCTCCACGGGGAGTGGGGGGAGCAGCTTGAAGCCGACACATGACGCACGGCCCTCTGGAGGTCGCGAGACAGAAGTTAGGTCAATCCGTTCTGCTGTCACACGTTCCTTTCGACTCAAGCGTAAGTAGAGCAGTGCTGAAGGAGTGCCTCGTTCTAGGGAGGACACGCAGTTAAGAGAGGGAAGCGGGGACTGAGATGTTAGAGTGATTATCCATACGGCCAGATGGTGCTGCCTTTTTGGGACGCACTGATGATGTGAGCTAATGTTACACATCAGATGATTATGTTGGGTTGACCGGGGATATTTTTCGGTAAATACGTGAATTCAGTTTTTGCCTTACGTCACAACAAAAGCAAACACAACTTTATTTAAAGTTGAACTCACAGACGGATGCTGTTGTTGTTTATACTTTAAATTAAATTCAATTCAATTGTATTTGTAAAGCCATTAATCACAGGTACAGTCTCAAAGGGCTTAACAGGACATATGTTTATTGTTATTATTATTTAGAAAATACTCCCTTTTTTAGCAAGGAAGAAATCTTGAAGTATAGAGAAATTGAGAAATATTTCCTTCAGGTGAGTTAGTGAGTCAGGTTCAGGTTATGGCAGTGAGTCAAATATTAGTATTTCTGTCTTGCCCCTGGCTGGAAGCGATCCCTATACTGCAGCCAGCGTTTGACACATGCTGTGCAGCCCACCAGTCCTTTCCTTCCTCCTACACACACCCCTCCCACCCCCTGTGCACAACTCATTTAGATGTCACACCTCTGTCCCGGCGTCTCTCCATCTCCTTCTACCCCTATCCTCGTCTGACACTGTCGCACATCCAGGAAGGGTGTCTGTCTCTTCCAGGGTGTGAATGGGATATGATTCCCAGAGGATTGGGATGGAGGAATGGCTGGAGGGATAGAGGGAGGGATGAATGTAATACAAGCATCAGACATTTTCCATGGCAGAGTTCTTGAAGGCCGGTGTTTGCAACCATGGGATTTCTGAGCTCTTGTTATTAAATATATTCTATATACCCTAGGCTGTGTGCAAGTAACTCAAACTGAAGCATTTATTTACAAGAATGTGCCAGTGAGGGAATGAATAGCCAAGGTAATGCACGGTTGAACAGTTTGATGGATTCCCATTTATATTATCCATCAAATGATTAATTATAATCGTCATGTAAGTGTCTTGTGTCATGTTTAGTTATTGATCGTTATCAAAGATGCACTTTTGTTGAGAATGTACAATGTAAAGTAGCCACACGTGCCTGAAGGTAACAGTCAGATAACAGATGACATTTCCGTGACATGCATATACATTCTGAACGCCTTTCCTGACCGATATTTTTAATTGATCGTATAGCTCTTGACACATGGTGGTTGTTCCAATGCTGTCCAGAGAAATGTCCTTTACAGGCAATGTTGTAAAATATAACTATAGCTTGGCGGAGCCATATTCTAATAGCTACAGTGTTCAAAGCACAGGTCTCCCCCCACAGCCACTCCCTGGTGTGGTGGGGGGTGGGGCAGGCATCTATGTGTGCCCTGACGACTCCCCCAGCCACCGGGTCCTCCCATTGGACAGCTGCCTCCCGGACGACTCCCCCAGCCACCGGGTCCTCCCATTGGACAGCTGCCTCGGCTGCCCACCCTGGACGTGACCCCGCCCTGGACGTGACCTGACCCCACCCTGGACGT
>OLKM01000630.1:126457-129391 GCA_900291075.1 Melanogrammus aeglefinus | reverse complement strand
CACACACACACACACACACACACACACACACACACACAACCACCCACACACAACCACCCACACACAACCACCCACACACATACAAAAACACACACAAACACACACACACAGTTCAGGGTCGCTTGGCATAAATAAATAGAGGTTTATAAAGAAGTGAATCCTCGGAGAATGGTGAGATCCACAGTCAGCAAGAGAGAGAGAGATTACAGAGAAGAGCAGGAAGAGGAGTACGGGAAGGAATAAGTGGAAGACATAAATCAGGGGGAGGAGACAGAGTAAACATGCATGTGTGTGTGTTTGTGTGTGTGCGTGTGTGTGTGAATGTGTGTTTGTGTGTGTGCGTGTATGTGTGTGTGTGTGCCTGTGTGTCTGTGTGCGTGTGTGTGTGTGTGTGTGTGTGTGTGTGTGTGTGTGTGTGTGTGTGTGTGTGTGTGTGTGTGTGTGTGTGTGTGTGTGTGTGTGTGTGTGTGTGTGTGTGTGTGTGTGTGTCTGTGTGCCTTTGTGAGAGAAGTATGCAGCAAACCCGGCAGAAAGAGAGGGAGAACAACACTATGACCAATTAGTCATCTCTCAGTCCACCAGGCTGGGTCATTATCCGGGGGGGGAACAGGCACGGGTCTGTGACGGGGCAGGTGGAGAAAAACCTGATGGAGGTGAGGGCAGATGGCAGAAGGAGTGGGCACCACACGACGTCATCCAGCCCGAAGACACAAACCGCCCTCCTCTTCCCCCCAGCCTCCCACACACACAAACACACACTTGACCCCGAGTGGCTCAAGGTGAGCCAAGGAGAGATTCATGCATTGTCCTGTGAGTCCAAGCATCCTGCTCCTTATTGCAGCCTCAGGAGGAAACGCTGGGGCAATAAAACGATGCACTTTAGAGACAGAACTTTGTGAGGTGTTACCGTGCCAACCGCTTGAACCGTGCGCTTTATCGCGGGGTATGATTGTGTGTGTGTGTGTGTGTGTGTGTGTGTGTGTGTGTGTGTGTGTGTGTGTGTGTTGTGGTGTGTGTGTGTGTGTGTGTGTGTGTGTGTGTGTGTGTGTGTGTGTGTGTGTGTGTGCGTGTGTTTGCTAACACTGGAAGGGAAAGCAAATTTGCCAAGTATGCTTTTCAGGGTGCCTTGCAACTGAGAGAACACGGCAGCTGGCCAAATGTAGGGCCTCGGAACACCAAGCATGTGTGTGTGTGTTGGGGGGGGTGTGTGTGTGTGTGTGTGTGTGCGTGCGTGTATACGTCCATACTTGTTTTTTGTCTGTGTGTTGGTGTGTGTGCAAGGGTGTGCGTAGGTGTGGATGTGTGGGTGCAGACGTGTGCATGTGTGGGTATTGTTGTGCGTATGTTTGTGTTGAGGTATCTGTTTGGGTGTGTTGTTGAGTGCGTGTGCGTGCGCGTGTAACACAGTGTGTGTGTGTGTGTGTGTGTGTGTGTGTGTGTGTGTGTGTGTGTGTGTGTGTGTGTGTGTGTGTGTGTGTGTGAGGAGAGAGAGAGAGAGAGAGAGCTGCCATGCATGCATTGGTGCATACGTGTGCCTTTGCGCGATTGTGTTTGTGTGTTAGGGGCAGTGGGGGGGGGGGGGGGGGGGGGCGCTCAGTGAAGAGCTCATTTTAATAAAGCACATGGAGCCTATTGAGGAACTCGATTATAAAGAGAGAGAAGAAGCTGCTGGGATGAATTTCAATTTGAGGGCATTACATGTATTTCCTCTGTCCCCCTGCCCCGCCCCACCCCCCTCCCGCCGAGGGATAATGACTCTGACGAAGAGCCACGGGGAGGAAATTGGCACCGTTGCGTTGCCACATAGCAAAGCCCTTCCGTTGTAATGGCATGAGAGTCATTCTCCTCCCAAAGCCCTGCCAACCCAGAGCAGCCAGCAGAAGGACGCCAGGCCAGGCCTTAGTATGGCCACACACGCACACACACGCACGCACACACACACGCACACGCACACACACACACGCACACATGCACACACACACGCACACACACGCACGCACACGCACACACACGCACGCACACACACACACACACACACACACAAGGGATTGATGTGCACTGACATACACAGACACACGGACAGACACACCAACACAGGCACGACAGGACCAATACGCACACAAGGGATTGATGTGCACTGACATACACAGACACACGGACAGACACACCAACACAGGCACGACAGGACCAATACGCACACACACATGGAAAACATAAACACACACACACACACACCCACGGGATTGATGTGCAGTGACATACACGGACACACACACACACCAACATCCACACGACAGGACAAAAATGAACAAACAAATGCAGAACACACACACACACACACACACACACACACACACACACACACACACACACACACACACACACACACACACACACACACACACACACACACACACACACACACACAGACAGAGCGACACCAACTCACAAAGATATTCGCACACAAAGCGACATCAACACACACAGACACGCACACACGAATACACACACACACAAACAGACACACACATACAAACATGCAAACACACAGACGTGCAATTGTCTTTGCGATTCCGCTCTCAGAAGTTAGACAATAAGCAGATCGGTGCTCGCATCGCCCTTACTGCAGTGGAACGCATTGCACCTCCAAATGCTAAATATCAGATCACAACCTTAGCCCAACGTGGGTGTGCGTGCATGAGTGCGTGCCTGTGTGTGTGTTTGTCTGTGTGTAGGTGCGTGTGTGTGTGCCTGTGTTTCAGGCACACCTGTGTGTGTGTGTGTGTGTGTGTGTGTGTGTGTGTGTGTGTGTGTGTGTGTGTGTGTGCTTGCCTGTGTGTTTGTTTGCGTATGTGTGCATGCGTGCGTGCACGCATTGGTGTGTGTTTGTCTGTGTGTGTTTGTCTGTGTGGGTGTGTGTGTGTGTGTGTGTGT
>OLKM01000630.1:73957-113957 GCA_900291075.1 Melanogrammus aeglefinus | reverse complement strand
GTTGAATGAAAGGCTCTAACAGAATACATGCCTGTTGAATGAAAGGTAACAGTTGGAAGGCTCTAACTGTTTCTATGATGGGCCGTCCTAACCCGGGGCTCTCCGTTCACAGGTAGGATGCTCCTTCCTGCCGCTCTGATGCTGCCGGTGCTGCTGGCCCTGGGCTGGGCAGGGGGCGCGTCGCGGCTTCGCCCGCCTCAACCAGGACGTGGCGCTGCGGTCGGCCTTCTCCGTGGCGCGCACCAACAGCATGGAGGGCGGGCCCAAGATGACGGTGACCTTCGACTCCGTCTACGTCAACATCGGCGGCGACTTCGAGGCGAAGGCTGGCCTGTTTCGCTGCCGCATCCCCGGGGCATACTTCTTCTCCTTCACTGTGGGCAAGTTCCCCCACAAGGACCTGTCCGTCATGCTGATGAAGAACCGCAACGAGGTGCAGGCCATCGTCTACGAGGAGAACTCTGGGGAGGAGCGCAAGGTAAACAAACTGGGGGTGCTGTCCGTGTTGGGATATGTGGTCTGAATAGTATCCCACTGAAATAAGGATGAAGAATAACTTATTTTTAGGACATTTCGGAAAGCAAAATATTTGGTTAAATCTTGTTAAAGACCGTGGGGTAGTTAATACAAAGGAAACAAAGGTGAGGGGGAATGACCGTCGGGGAGAGTTTAGGTTTGGCCGTAGTTGAAGTCAGCCATAGCAGGAGAGACTAAGTTAAATTGAAATACACTATGGGGGACGTTGACATGTCTGCAAGGCTCTAAGGCAGTTAAAGGAATCTACACGCCAAGTCAAAGTCAGTTGATTGGCCTCGATATCAGACTTCGTGGCTACAGTAGCAATACTATCCAAGCAGAATGTTTATAATTTCCTTTTCAATTGAATAGTAATCATCTAAACAGGGTTAATATAATTTGTAATATAATTGGATATTATAGCTACAATATTTCCACGACAAATAAGGACTAAACACTAAAGCCATAGAGGGAGAGAGACATCCTAATTGGATGTTTCATCGCAGTATGTCTGCCGTCACGGTCAAAGGAGAATGTGTGGGTTTTTGCGATGAGAGAAATGATTAGATGGGAGATACATGTAGAGGGCAGGGCTGCGAGGCAGAGATGACTTATGGGTTATGCATGGGGACGGTATTGCTTACATATGAGGAGACTCCCGGTCTACTGTCACGTCTCTAAAGTGTTCATTATCCCCGCTCAGGTGCAGAGCCAGAGTGTCATGCTGGCGCTGGACTTCGGCGACACCATATGGCTCCGTCTCCACGGCGACCCCCGCTACGCGCTCTACAGCAACACCGGACACTACACCACCTTCAGCGGCTACCTGGTCTACCCGGACACCTACGACTACCAGTCCCAGCAGCACCGCCAGCACAGCGCCTACAACTCCCAGCAGGCACCGCTGCAGGAACACACCACGCCCTCCAAAGACGTGTTGGGACTGACCGACCAGAAGAGGCAGCGGGTGGAGGAGGAGGAGCACGTCAAAGAGGAGGCGGAGGAAGAGGAGGATGTGGAGGAGGAGGAGGAGGAGGAGGAGGAGGAGGATGAGGAAGAGGACGACCAGCGCTCCGCCTTCTCGGTGGGCCGCACCCAGAGCATCATGGGAGTGGACCAGCGGGGCCTGCCGCAGCACCAACCGGTCAGCTTCGACGCGGCCTTCGTCAACATCGGCGAGGACTTCAACCTGACGCTGGGCGTGTTCACCTGCCGCGTGGCCGGCGCCTACTACTTCTCCTTCAACGTGGGCAAGCTGCCCCACAAGACGCTGTCGGTGAAGCTGATGAAGAACCAGCTGGAGGTCCAGGCGATGATCTACGACGACAGCCAGGGCGAGAAAGCCCTGCAGAGCCAGAGCCTGATGCTGGCCCTGAAGCCCGGGGACACCGTGTGGCTGTACTCCCACCAGAAGGACGGCTTCGGGGCGTACAGTAACCACGCCAAGTACATCACCTTCACGGGCTTCCTTGTTTACCCCGACGTCCCCGCCCCCACAACCATCAGCAGCCAATCAAAGGTCGAGGAGAGAAAACCCTAGCTGCCTCAGGAGGTCGGGAGACAGGAGAGGGCCGCAGGTTGGAAGCCAGGGACTTGTACGAGATGGTGTAGGCTGTGGAGTGAGGACGAGGTCTCAGGAGTGGTGGGGTTTGTGGGTTGGACGCTAAGGTGGATGGAAGGAGTCTAAGGCAGGAGCTGGTGTGTGTAGATATATTTTGCTTTGCGGCAAACCTGCTATACCGTCAGGGGAAGCACCTGTCTTCAATGTAGAGCTGACTGCATCCCCAGGATGTTCCTTCATTGCTTTGAAGAACCACATGGATCCAATGACTGGCAGTGATGTTGAATGCTTCTTCTCCCATTCTTTAGGAAAAATCGGACTGAGAAAAAAATGCATCAAAAATTGTTGCCCTTGTATTTTTGATGGTTTACAAAGTGTGTGAAAATCATGTGGACAGTTTTGTGTGAAAAGCCGTATTTCATTTTATATTTCACTCAAGAGAATTGGTCACAGAGAGAGAGGAAAATAAAGAATGTGTCGAACTGTAGACAATATCCATTCTGCTTCCAATGTCTTTTAGCACATGCTTAATATATTACCCCGAGGCGACATGGTCATAATTTATCGTCCAATTCGAGAAAGAAAAATAACTTTATGTCTTCGGATACTGAACACTGGAGAAAACAATAACCGTCTCTGTTTGATTTCAGACTTGCTCATTTTGTAATCAACTCTGAATTAATTCACCTCTTTCCACTCGATAGGAGCCATTTGAATTAACACTTGGTTATGGTATAATATTCCATTTTGTTTGAAGCAATGCCATTCCACATGAGATCGGAGCTTACACGCCAGATCCAGGCTGGTACATTTCTTACAAGCAAGACAGTTGAATTACTATAGAACGTCCGAGACTTATTTGGTGTAATGTACCATGGCAATGAGGCCACAGTTGTCTGTGGAGAGCTCGTAACCAGGCACCAGCCCCCATGGATTCACACTCATAGCCGGCACACACTCAGCAACAGCAGACCTCCATTTCTCTCCCTCACCGCTAAACGGAATGGAAGCGCGCTCTGGTGCTAATGTGCGTCTGTCACGGTAAAACGTCAGTGGCTTTGTGTTTCCCCGTCGTTATCTGTAACGTGCACACCTGGTGAAACAGCGGGACAGATGTTTAATGTGAATGCTTTGGTTCTGCTAAATGGGGCCGAACTAAACCAATATAACTTTCTCTCTCAACTTCCACCGAGGGGAAAAAGGTTGACCGCTACAATGGTGACAGTGAGAGGAAAAGGCAACGGAGATGACTTGTGGGAGATGAAATTGTGATAATTATTTTGACAACCTCAAATGGGAGCTTGTGTTTATGCATGCATGCCGTAGGAAATCCTCTGAAATAAAAAAAAATCTAAAAGTACATGTCCACAGCTTGACAGTCCCGATACATTACTTGTAACGATGTTCAAACGCAACGGAGGTTCTGTACAATGTGTTGGATGTATGCTTCTTATTCTCCAATAAAAAAATGTCAATCTTGATGTCAATCGGAGCTGTGTGGACGTGCACACAAACTATTCAGATACTGCAGCTATTATTTTGATTTGGTGCAAGGAAAAAACAAGTGTATAGTGACAAACCAGCAATCTTTTAGAAAAAAACAACTATAATGGTTGGCACAAAATAATTATAAAAAGGACTGATTATTGTTGTATCTGTAAATTGTGTGAAATATTTTGAATACTTTATGTGAAAAGCTTCAAAAACTTGCCAAAATAAAAAATAAACATTTAAATACAGGCTTCCTGCTTATTTATTTTCTTAATATTTCCTGATTTTTATCAGTTCTATTTTCTATTAAGTAATGGTCGGCTTTTCAAGTGTCAGGGTTTAGCTGCATCAAGATAGAAGGGGGCTTGACTCTGCTAATTCCATTGAAATTAACACAAAATGTAGCACACAACAATAACCACCAGCAGACACTAGCACTGTGTTACTAGTCCATTTATTTACATAAATATTTCCAAAGGCTTTTCCAGAAGGGTGGAGTTACACAAACAGAACACACGGGGGCGCTAGAGGCGTTTGCTGCAGCGTCACCGGCGCGCCCGGGCCGGTTACTTCTTCTCCTCAGGGGCCTCTAGCTGTGGGGCTGCCTTGCCCTCCCGGTGAGCGGGGAACACCTCCCAGGGGGTGTTGAGGTCGAACTTGCGGAACTCCTGCGTCAACTCCACGGGCTCGGCCACCACGCGCTTCACCTCGTCGTCGTAGCGCACCTGCGGACGCAAGCGGTCGGAGGAGATCATGGTAGTGATGTGTGTTTACCTGCTCTTAAACTAGATGGTGGGAGGACTTTTACTAGAGCTTTATTAAAAGAGAGAGCTTCATCGAGAGAGAGAGCTTCATGGAGAGAGAGCTTCATCGAGAGAGCTTCATCGAGAGAGCGAGAGAGAGAGAGAGAGAGAGACAGAGAGAGAGACAGAGAGAGAGACTCAGAGGAGAGCGAGAGAGAGAGAGAGAGAGAGACAGAGAGAGAGACAGAGAGACAGAGAGAGCGAGAGACAGAGACAGAGAGACAGAGAGAGGAGACAGACAGAGAGAAGGACGAGTGAGAAGGAGAGCTTTATCGAGAGAACGAGAGCGCTTCATCGAGAGAGCGAGCTTTATCGAGAGAGCGCGAGAGCTTTATCGAGAGAGAGAGAGAGCGCGAGAGCTTTATCGAGAGAGAGAGCGCGAGAGCTTTATCGAGAGAGAGAGAGCGAGAGCTTTATCGAGAGAGAGAGCGAGAAAGCTTTATCAAGAGAGCGAGCTTTATGCAGAGCAGGTGAGAGCGAGAGAGAGCTTTATCAGGAAAGAAAGAGTGAGACAGACAGAACTATATCTATCTATAGATAGAGATATGTATTTTATCTATCTTTCAAATTATGTCAACATTACTCCTAATTTCATAAAAAAAATCCCACCTCAGTGTGTGATTGTTTGGAGTACTATGGTTGTCCCATTACTTGTTTACGTAGACCCATCGATAGCCTGGGACTAAACCCCTTTTAACATGAAAGCAAGTGGGACTCACCTCAACATATCCAGACAAGGGGAAGTCCTTTCTGAAGGGGTGACCCTCGAAACCGTAGTCCGTCAGAATACGTCTCAGGTCGGGATGGTTGGCGAAGAACACACCATACATGTCCCAGACCTGGAAGCACACAAACACATGGCTTTATACACGAGTCCTCTCTTCGCTGGTGAAGTCTAGTAGAGATGATGCCAATATATCAGGCCGTTAAGGAGATACTCAAGTCCCTTATTCTGGAGGAAAATCAGATTGAAAGCCAAGACACACTTAACATGCATCAGGCTTTGCAGTTGTTGTTGTAATTTCTATTGATTACCAACAGGTGGAAGCATTTTGCTTAAAACTAACGGTACAAATTAAAACCCCAACCCATTAAAACCGTTATTCAAGGTGCTTTTGGCCTTTTCTAACCAATCATTCAGAAACGTCCGCATATTAAATGTGATAAAGACAAAAATACTACCAGCAACGGACAATGTGTAACGTAGACTTGAGATTTATATGTTGTTCTTCACTGGGTCTGTAGTGTCAGAGCGAGTCAGAGTATGACGGTTTGCATTTTAACGAGTCCTGGGAACACTGATATTGGCGTTTGAGACACAGTTGTGAGAGACAGGGAGATGCCTGCGTGCCGATGGAAGCTCACCTCCCTCTCGTACCAGTTGGCGGCCTGGTGCACGCTGACGGCCGAGTCCACGGGGGTCAGCTCGTCGGTGTACGTCTTCAGGCGAATGCGGGAGTTGTAGCGCAGGGACAGCAGGTTGTACACAATCTGTGAGCCGTTGCACAAGGAGAAACAAACGTTTAAGAAAAAGCACGAATGGAAACCACACCACCAACCTCAGATGCTGTATTTTATTTTAACACACATTAGCGGTGCGGTAGTAAAGATGTAAAACCTATATATTTAGTGTGAGCTATTTCAAAGTGAAATGATCTGTTCCAATATCTATTAGTCTCTGTATGAGACTATTGGACTTCCTGACCAATCAGGACATCTCTTCCCTGCTTGGTTAACTGAAACCTGTTTGCCTGTTAATCACTGGTGTTTTGATTGCTGCAGTTCTCATTAGCAAATAAATAAAGGGAGGGAGCCCTTTAGTGCCATTTAATCCTAATAGAAAGAAAGTAGATATGCGTTGTACGGCCTGGTTCATGCAAGGCCCTCTCTTCCATATTCCATAAATGAGGGATCATTCATCTGTGTCTGTAGTTCACGTTTCAACATCCAACGTGTGCACAATGGTATGTAGAAGAACTTAGGGCTGCTCGATTACGGGAAAGATTATAGTCACGATTATTTTGGTCAATATTTGAAATCATGATCATTCAAATGATTATTTTTTTAGTTTAAAAACGATTTTTCTTTTGTAACTGAGAACTGGTCAAAGATGGTCAAAAAAATAAAAATTATATACAGATATGTATCCAGCTGCCCTTTCTATAAAACATTAAAAAAAATAAGGTAACAACAAAATCGGAAAACTCGATTATGTTTGACGCTAAAATGGAAATCGCAATCAAAATTCGATGAATCGCCCAGCCCTAGAAGAACTATGTGTGTGTGCGTGCGGCTCCGTAAGACCCGAGCGCGTGTCTGGTGCCCTGAGCCCCACCTCAAAGCGGTTCTCCCGCGAGGGGATGTCCACGGCGGTGAGGTCGATCATGCTGCGGAACTGGGCGTTGGTGTGGTCCCGGAGGAAGGTCAGCATGGGAACCACGCCGTCAGAGTGGATCATCACCTCCAGCTCGTTGTAGCACGTCACCTGGAACACACACACACACACACACACACACACACACACACACACACACACACACACACACACACCACACACACACACACACACACACACACACACACACACACTTTAGCAAGACGCATCTCTTCCCTGTTATGACCTTTGAGGATGACACATTTGCGCAACATGTTTTATTATATATGTGAATCCACGTAATATGACTCAAAAAGTAAGGGGCAGTCCACCAATCGGACACATTGAGGCTCCAGTTGGTGCAGTTGGGAAAAAGTTTTTTAAATCATTTGGTGTAACAAAATTAAGTCAATATAATCATTTTTGATTCAGTTACCAACAGGTTGACCAAATGACTGGTTTCGCATCCGTTTGCTAAGTCGTGAGTTGGCGGAAGGACGCGTATTTTGAAAAGACTCCAACCCCCCCTCTAGCATTCTGCAGCCGAGCTGCTGCCAGCAGACTAACAGCAGGCTGACGAGGGAGAGAACTTGGCGTTCCCACAGGGACTTCCTTGGCTGTATCAGGAGAATCCTCCATTAGGGTGCAACGATACATGTATTCGTATTGAACCAAATCGGTACGGATGTCACGGTGAGAATACACACTATAAAATGAAATAAAACTGGCGTGCGAATTCATTGATGTAATACCGAACTAATGTTAGATCCGCGATCTTCAGGGACAACTGAGACGACTGAAAGGGTGCCGGTAAGTTCGAGCTACACACGCAGTCCGTTGATTGTTCGAAAGAATCGCACTCCCGTGAGACAGGGATAATAAACAAACCCATTGTCCGTAAGGTCAATTTCTGGACAACGGCGAAAGCTTCGTTTATTGAAGAAAATGTCACACAAAAGTTTGCCGTCCTTCTTGGACGTTGTACATGGTTGATCTTTGCTCATTGTGCGCGTTATTCTTTTTCCTTGGATTCATTAGGAGGCTACACTATGTCAGGCTGCTATGAGGTCACAATGCCAACGTCGCTGCCGCGGCTATCGCGATCCGGTTTAGCCCCCCCCCACCATAAGGGTACTGTCAGCGGTGGAAACGTGAGCCATAAATGAGCTGCGCCGAGACGCACCGTCACTACTCCACCAAGCCGCACCGGACCCTCCAGTGGAAATGCGCAAATTCTGTGTACTTTGCAGTTTCATAAATAAGACATGCTGAATTTTCAGTTTTATAACTGATCTTTTCAACTGGTCTTATTTTGTTTACAAGTTACGGATGGAGTCTGGAGGTGATGTGAGGTACTTGTTGATGTTTTACTGTTTACATCCTAGATAACACAGTTCAGGCTGTTGCAGCTAGCAAGAGAGAGACTGGATGACACTTAGGTGGTACAACCTGAGACAATAAAAAAAAGAATTGCCTTCTGCATTTTTGTTTTTTCTTTTCCCTTCATTGTACAGAACTCGTAACCGTACCGTGACGTCTGATCCGAGGCATGAACCGAACCGTGACTTCAGTGTACCGTTACACCCCTATCCTCTATGCTGCTTACCTCGCCCTGATGCCTTGTGTAGTGATGCCGGCAGAGCCCTACATCCACGACCGAGAACGATATCCATGGCAGAGAACAACATCCACAGTAGACCCCTACATCCACAGTAGACCCCCACATCCACAGTAGACCCCTACATCCACAGTAGACCCCTACATCCACAGTAGACCCCTACATCCACAGTAGACCCCTACATCCACACAGTAGAGCTCACATCCTGCCCTACATCAACGGCAGACCCTACATCCACCACAGAGCCCTACCTCACCGCCGGTAGAGCCTACATTCACGGCGACGCCGTACATCCACGATAGGGCCCTACATCCACATCCACGGAGGGGTCTTTGTAAATGGCTTCACCGTTAGCGTGTTTCTTATTTGCATATTGGAGAAGCAGCTTGCGGTCAGAACACTCTTTCTTTGGCCAACCGACGAGGCAGGAAAGGGATGGACAACGTGTCATTGGCGGCACGTGACAATATAAACCGAGTCCAATTATATGCCATTTTATTGGAAGATTGCCCAAAATTATT
This sequence comes from Melanogrammus aeglefinus, assembly GCA_900291075.1. NCBI lineage: Eukaryota > Metazoa > Chordata > Actinopteri > Gadiformes > Gadidae > Melanogrammus > Melanogrammus aeglefinus. The sequence goes on along the minus strand of OLKM01000630.1, from coordinate 105,073 downwards.
TGAAAGTTCATTCCCACTACCCCAACGGGAGTCTCAATGTGTTAATTGGTGGACTTCCCCGTAAACAAACCCCTGCCGGACACTGATTAAAAAAAGAACAGGAACGAGTCAGTCATGGATTCTTCCTTAATAGCGATAACCCCTTACAACACACACAGCAGCCAGAGGTTGGTAGTAGGCTGTGGATAATTCACAATTCAGTATTGTTTTACTCACCTCAACCTGCTGAACATATTTGGGCATCATCTCAGCCACATACTCTCCAAACGCTGCAAGCTGGTTGTGAGTGACAGCATCCTTGGGCCGGACTGTGGCTGTAAAGAGGATAGAGGTAACCAGGAGAAACTAACGTAAAGGTGCGGCCACACCAGACGCGTATCTCGCGTACTTCGCGTATGAAATCGCCATTTTCTCCATAGGGAACCATTGGTTTACGCGCGTATTACGCGTATTACGCGTATTTCGCGTATTAAGCAACATTTTACGCGCGTATAGCGCGTATGTGGCGCGGTATATATGCATACGCGCTACATACAGCAGCTAATCACAGTAGCGCGCGTATCAGTCGCGTATATCGCGTACATTTTCAAGAGAGTTCCAAAAAAGTTGAACCTTTTTACGCGATAGTAATCGACAGTAGAGTATACTGCTGTCTGACGACGACAGACGCATTGCCCACATCAGCGTTGAGCTTGACCCGTCGTCTACTGGCAGAGAGTTAGTGAGCTGGGACAAGAAGCATACGGCCGTCATTCTTGCTTTTTTTCTTGTTGGAGAAGTAAAGTAATGCTATACTTTTTACGCCATTAAATGCTTTTAATGGAAACATTTCTAGCGGAGAAATGTGCATTTTACTTTCATAATGTTCACTTCGGTGAATGTGAAGGATGTTTGGTTTGATAGTTATGACGAAGAGGGAACGCTCCGTTCACTTGCATGGACAGAGTCTCTGGTTGCTAAGCAACCTCAACGTCTTGGTTGGTTTGGGCTCATCTAGGCGAGTGACGTAGGCGCGTATTGCGCGTATTGCGCGTATTGCGCGTATGCGACCATTTTTGACACAAAATGGTCAAGCAACATTTTACGCGCGTATCTCGCGTAAAAAGTACGCGAGATACGCGTCTGGTGTGGCAACATTTTACGCGCGTATCTCGCGTAAAAAGTACGCGAGATACGCGTCTGGTGTGGCCGCACCTTTAGAGTCAGTCAGACTCACAGCCCGAGTATTGACTCTGGTGTATGTTTCTGACCTAGTGTGCATGTCTACTACCACCGTGAACATGATCGGTCTATACCACAAGTGTCTTGTTTAGTTATAAGTTAATAATGTAATATGATAGTATGCATACGTTTTGTTTCAGTGGAAGTCGTCTCCAGTCTCGCCTGCTGCTGGAAGATTCCTGCACTCCGGCTTGCGACTGGAAAATAAAAGGTTGATATCATGAACCTGGAATAGATCACTCAGCATGATAAGAGGAGATACTATATATTACTATAACTACACACGTCCATGCTGACGATGACAGTTATGTCATTCATCTGCACGTCAGAAAGGCTCTGTGCAGGAGAGCGTTAGCATTAGCTAGCTCAGAGGTCATCCTGGAGACACTGAGTCGGGGTACACGAGACCCCTGACCCTGTATTGGTAGTTCCCCGTGTTGTCTGTGTATATCATGAGGATAAAGTGGATTGCCGAACATGAAAGGTGTCTAAGATGTACTCACTGTTCAGACTTCTCCCCAGCCCTCCGCGGACACATCGCATCAACGACGCCGCCATGTTGGATAATGTTGTCTGCGATCTGCGTCTGCGCAGTGAGCGCGTCAACTGAGTTGTTCGTGGCTTTGTCGCCATCTATTGTACGCTGTATGTTATTTAATGTCCCTGTGACAGAATCTGGTAACATAGGATTTATAGTTTACATCATTAAAAAAAATAAGTTTCAAATGAACAGGTGCTTTATCAGGAAACTAAACACATGTATACTTTGCATGGCATTATGATTTGTTTTGGGAAAATGCATTTACAAGTGGAATATAACGACATGACTCCAAAGGGTAAACATAGGTCAAATGTTTTACATACGGTAAAAAAGTAAGGGCAAACTAACATCTCGAATTACTCTTTAATTTAGGTACATAAGAGTTAAAAATGTGTTGTTTGTTGTATTGTGTGTACATCCCAATATGTTTGAAAGACATCTTGATTGAGAGAGAAGTTTGACGGGTACACAATAATGACAAAGACAATCAGAAGAGTTTCATAAAATATTTATTATCTGAATTGGCAAGTTTCACCAATGCCTTATAATGAAAAATAAAACATTATTTTGTATGCATTTTATGAAAATTTTACAATGTAAAAAAAAAAAAAAAAAAGCTGATGAAAATGTACAATTATATCTACTAGGAATATGAATCTGCTCCAGCCCTGGAGGCGTTCTCAGCTGGAGTCCTCACACACCTGCTGGCGGTACCTCCCGAGGGCCCCCCGCTGGGCCGAATGGATCAGGACGTGGGGCCGGAGAGTGACCAGTCTCTTGTGGGCCTCCTCGGGGGTCCAGCAGTGGAGCTGGTGGGTTAACGTCAACAGAACTCTTAATCAATCAATAGGGTTCAACACTAGCCTGGGTATACCCACGCTGCCTTGCGCGCACGATTTCATTTCACGCTGCTAGGCAGCCCGGATTCCATGGATCTGATTTTTGCCTGAGATAGGGAACCAATCACAGAACGGGGAGGGACGGCGAGACCATGGGCGAGACGATGACAGCGTCTATGCGACACATCCCATCGTCTTCTTCCTCATCGAATTTCTGTCGCTCTACATACGTCATCTGGTATAATTGATACGATTGGCTAAGTACAGACTCATATGATAAGACATTCGTAGCGCCCAATAAACGGCTCCGGGCAATCGTAAACCACGCCTCCAATACGAGAAAATGAATGTGTGGTTCCCAGACAGACCTCACCTCAATGTAGATTGAGATGAGGTCTGGCGTTAGCCAGGCTAGTTCAAAACAGTGTATAGGGTAATAATGTACTGTTATTTTATGTTGTACTTTCTTGCACTTAAAAATATATAGTACAGCATTGTGTAGCATCTATCTTACTATTGTTAGAGCTTGGCACCTGGTTCTATGAACATACTTACTGTAGCGACAGCGATATATTGTTTCTCTTTCTTCTGACAATTGTGCTTATTGTAAGTTTCTTTGGATAAAAATGTCTGCTAAATGCCCTAAATGTAATACACTTACATAGAATAATATATAATAGTGCCTATGGTTTTAATCTTATGTTTAGGTTGAAGTAAGAAACTGAATAATTCAGCAGCTAGAACTACCAAACATTAAACAAATCAAGACCTCCAACACTTTGACCAACTTAAAAACCTAAAACCAAGTGGTACGCTCAACACATAAGTCGACTCAAACGGTTCAGTGAAGCAGTGGAGGACTTTTGGATGTCGTGACACCATGAGCTACTACACTGAGTGTGTGACTGACCCGTATGAGATAGGCAGCGACCAGCGTGGCGCTGCGACAGCGTCCGGCCTTACAGTGGACGTACACACTGCTGCCCTCCTCTCTGTGGCGCATGACGAACTCCACGCCCCTGTGAAGGTTCTCCAGGCTGGGTACCCCCGTCAGGTCAACGGTGCTCAGCCTGAGCTGCTCCACCCCCGCGGCCCCCCACTCCTACAGGCAGAGGGCGTCACGTTACATGGACTTGATTTACTGGAATGGGATTGCATTTACATCCTCATATACACTCACCTCAGCAGAGTTGCAGAAGTATTTAGTTTCGTATTCTTCGTTCATGGTAATGACCCCTCTGACGTTTTCTTTTTGGACCAACTAGAGAAACAAAATAAAACCAGAGATTAAAATGAAAGATACTGGCTAGAAAACAGTGACATTCATCAGAGACCATTATATTAGTACATTATATGTGATCATCTACTTATGTATATCATTTCACTGTCCATTGCAACGTGTTTAGATATATTATACAGCATAGTTTACCTCTTTTGTCATTGATTTAAAGGGCAGGGCTCCCAGTATGACGGTCTGGTCCACTCGGGTGAACCACTGTCTAGAGGACACCTTTTCCATGACCACATTGTAGGCTAAGGTGGGGTAAAACAGCAGCCTGGCCAGCGCTCCAGACATGGTGATAGATCTTAAAGAAACGGTCTCTAAAAATGAGTCATGCAGTTCTGGATGCACACGTTCTTTTAGGATACATGTGATAATTTCATTGGTACATTCATCCCCAGAGTTGACATGTTGTGTACAGTTGGAAGATCACCAACCTAACGCGACGTCCGGGTTTCTTCTTCGCTTGTGAATTCAGAGAAGAGGATTTGCTGCCATCCACAGGAATGGCAAGAGCAGTGCACGGTTCAGGCAAGTTTGAAATTACATTAAGTAATCAATTTAATATTTTTTGATTACTTTTAAAATTTAACTTTAGGTCATCTAGCAGTCACTTTTATCCTAAGCGACTTCAAATAAATACATTTGTCAGAAGATTTTATTGTGAGATTTTATTGTGAGCGCAAAATACATTAGGCTTATGGAATTAGTCTTCGGATAAATAAAAACTATTTTAAAATATAACCAACAAGGGGCAACAGATACATTAGTCATCATTGTGGCTGAAATTAATTAATCGTTGTCATTAAATAATTATAAACATGAAGCACTTCATCAACACTCCATTTTAGACTAGCTGACATTTCAGTAATGCCAATTTATTTTACACCAACAGCAAAACCTTTCCATTGTTGTACAATCTAATTCTTTATTTATGTCTATTTACAATTCCTAGTTACAAAAGACAAATACAAACAAATCCCACATTTCGCACACATTTCCAGCTGTTTTATATAACCCTACATATTAGAACAGCAGCTTGTTAAAATGTCAGGGAGAAGCAAATACAAGAAAGTCACAATATTTACACCAGTATGTGCAAGCACACATACATAACATATATATAATACTTTAGGAAAATGTGAATGCATAATAGCATTATTGGACATAGAACTAAACTATGCAATATATAAAAGTGCAAAAATACAAAAATATTTGGCCTGTGACCCTCAATTGCATATTAAAAAGGAGTTTATGAGCCCACCCATCCCGTCCTTTAATTGTATGCTTTATAAGAAACAATACAGTGTATGGATACACCATTCATACCTACTACCGTAATCTGCAACTTCTACCTAAAATAGTGTTAATTAAAAAGGTAAAATAGAATCATTTCCCACACCAAGGCAGTGATAATGTAGATGAGTTTCTGTAGTATACAGGCAAAAAACCCACAACAGAAGAATGAATATATAACTGCAACAATTCCATGTGAAAAATTAGACTAGGGATTTGAGAAAATCCGACGTAGAAGTTTGACATTTTTACACCAAGATTAGGGTTGACTTAATTAAATTAATTTAGAAATGGAGTAAAAAGGTAGTTCTTCAACTGACAGGATTGGACATTAGGTCAATCTCAATTTGGAGGACGGTCAGAGGTGGGAGACAGTAGAGTTTATGACGTCTTGCTCTCCCTTGGCGTTAGCGGTCTTGGAGAGGTCGCGCTGTGGAAAGATAAACCAAAGTAGTATTACCATGAATAAGGAGGAAAGAAAGAATCAGCACAAGCCAGTAAGGAGTTTGGTTTTTGCTTGCCATTTCAAAAAGGTGCAATGTTTATCCATCTACAGGTATGTGGAAAGGGAGTTAGTGGTTAAGTGGATTAAAACTAATTTTACACGAGGAAAAACAGCATCAAACAGCGTATCCAGAGACGAAATCTCCGTAACAGGAGAAAGGCAAGCTTTTGGCGCAGATTCAATTAATGCCATGCAAAGTATACAGGTTTAGAGTTGGCATCACACTGATGGCTAGAAAGGCAAACACACCTTGCCTGAACAGATTCAGTGTTGACAAAGTCCTTCTAAAACATAAATGTACATTAGTACACCGTGTAACACCACATACACTACTGTGACGCCCACATATGTGTAGCTTCTAGAGCCGATAATAACCCCTGATTGCTTTGCCTAAGGGACGCAACATTACAATGTATTACACTGCTGGACGGGAAATCTAAAAAAAAAAAAAGAAATATTCAAAAAATTTCAAAAAAGTAAATTACCAGAAATTCAGAATAAGTGGTGGCAACAGAGGTTATGCTGGTGTTACGCTTTGGACTAGCAGGGGTCATCAACGCACCGCTCACAGGCGACGCCTTAACCTCCATCACGTTCTCCCGGTTCCACCGCTGGGGGCCAGTGTGGGGGGGTTTGATGCGGCCTGGGGTCCGGGGCGCCAGGATCTGACGTGTGCAAAGAGAGAGAGCGAGAGAGAGCGAGAGAGGATCAGACACGAGCACACAGAACAAATTTGTGCATTTCAGTAAAATAACAGAGCGAAGACACAAGTTTGTTTCCATTACGGAACGGGCATCGTCAAGAGCAGTCCACTTGACCCCTTGTCGATAACGAGCGTCGATGCGCCGGTCGACCTTCGCGGGACGCCTACCTTATTGGCTGACAGCGGAGGGCGGGACATAGCCGGTGAGCGACAGGTGGAGACGCCGTAAACAGAGCGCGTCGTGCTGTTAGAGGCGGTGCTGGAGAGGCTGGAGGTAGCGTTAAACTGGAAACACATTCGAATGTGAACAGCCGCGTGGGTTAATGACAGCACAATAACCTCTTAAGTTAGTCTTTACACTTGGAAGGTACACCCTTGGCTTGCGCGTAGGTCTCTAAAAGCCAGGCGACGCGTTTATACCATTGTAAAAAAAAAACGAGGGGGTCTCACCCTCCGCGTTTTGTTGGCTGTCGGGGTGCCGAGCAAGCGCCGCTTGGCGGGCGTGCGTATTGACGTGCCATACAGCATGTCCTCCTCCGTCTGCTTGCTCTTCTTCAGTTGCTGTGGAACGTTATAAAACGAGGAGGGTTACAGACGCCGCACCGGCTTGCATTTCCACGTCCGCGGCGGAAGGCGCGTTTACTTTCCTCTTCTTGAAAAAACGCGTCGCGTGGATAAAGCGCTATGTATTTATTCACCCGTTCTTGTTTCTCGTTCTCCTTGTCGACGCGGTGCGACTCCCACTGCTCCTCCACGTACTGCATGAACTTCTGCCCGCTCACCAGGAACTCTCGACCCTGCTCGCTCTCCCAGGCCTCGATCTCCGACGTCAGCTTCTTCTCGAGCTGTAGTGGGGGGAAGGGGGGTGACACACACACACGGGGGCCCCGTCGGTTAATGCCATCGTCGGGTTCCAGTGCAAACTGTACACGGTCAGGTGTCACTTTTGAGCGTGGGCCATCGTCGCCTTACCTTGGGGAGACTTTTCGACAACTCGGTCCTCTGCTTCTCCTCTTTGAGGAGGTTTCCTCCCCGGTTTGTGAACCTCGTGGGATCTGTTGCTTTTTTCTGGGAATGAAAAGGAGAAACGGATGGTATATTAAAATCAGTTACATTTTTCACGCAAGTATGGACCCCGGCCAGAAACACGATATCAATTATACTTTTAATTTGAGATTTCCCCAACCCTATAACCAATAATAGTGTATTCATCATTAAATTAATTGGTGTGGAAAGTAAAAAGGCAAAGATATGCATAAACTAGCCACAATGTTTAAACATGAGCACACTAACTTCAGATACCAGCCGACCACTGGGTGTCATCATGAGACATGCCCACTTCTGCCATTGCTGTGAAACGGGTTAAACCGCATTCCTCTGGTAATTTTTGAAAGATCAGTCTCACCTCGAGGTCCTGGAAGAGTCTCCAGCTTTCTTCCCACTGGTGCACGCCCTCAAAGAGCGCTCTGTGGTCTTCATAGTGCTGCCTCAGTCGCTGGATCTCTTCATCGTGGAGACCCAGCAGCTCCTCAGTAAAATCCTCTGGGAGAGGAAGAAGGGGACCATGTTCAGCATTCGCTTTAGACAACAAACCTCTCATTTATGATGCTGTAAAGCAGAATTACAAAAGGGGGATCCCCTCACCACTGTAATACGGCACAAACGCCTGTCGCTGGTCCATGCTCAGGAAGCACTTTGTCCAAAACACGGCGATCTCGGAGCGGATGGCTTCCGTCACGTTGCGCATGTTCAACAGCTTGAGCTCCTCCAGGCGCTGGGCCTCTGCTTGTCAGCTGAACGGGAGGGAGTGATTCAACATGAGCCGGCCTGGTGGCAAGTGCAACACACACAGAGCGATTCAAACACTGGTGCCTTTTCACTCACCACGTCCAGATTCCGTTTCTTTGACAGGACCATGTGTGGGGAGAAGGCCTCCCGCTCCTCCTGGGAGACCTGCAGTCTGTCCCACAGCCTCTGGATTCTCTCCCTGTGGGTCTCGCACAGGGCCTCGTTCTCAGCCCGGCGCCCCTCCAACTACGACAGACAAGGGCCGCCGGTTAGGGAAGCTAAGCAGTGGCACCCATTGCTTTAACACAGAGCCGATTTTTTTTTTTTGTCATGTTCCATAGACCACATCAGCTCTTCTCTGCTATAATGCACGCGCGCGCACGCACGCACGCACGCACGCACACACACACACACACACACACACATTGGCTATTATTGGCAACTTTCCTAACAAGGTGTGTGTGTGTACACACACACACACACACACACACACACACACACACACACACACACACACACACACACACACACACACACACACACACACACACACACACACACACACACACACACACACACACACACACACTTTTTAGGAAAGTTGCCAATAATAGCCAAGTGTTCTCCATCTAGGGGAGTACAGTTTTTCTAGGACGATTCAACGTTGCAGTGGTGCATATTAAATGCTCACCTGACAGAGGAGCAGCTTGAGAGAGGTTATGTTGTCTCTGGACAGGCAGAAGGCCTCATCATCCTCGCACACAATGTCCTTTTCAAAGCTGGTCTCAGGAACCTGATCCAGGTCGTCCATGCATAGGATGATCTGTCTCTTGATGTCCACAAACTCAGCGTGCCGCCTCCCCTGCAAAGATATCCATCAAGCTGAATAAAGATTCCTGCCACCTATATCTTTCTTGACATTGTCGAAAAGTAAAATAAATAAAAGGTTCATTCTAACTAAAAGGTTTGGGTTATTCCCACCTTCTCAGCCATCTGGTTGGATACGTGTTCCCGGAAGTCTTCCAGCTGTTCGAGTGAGGGGACAGAGTCTTCGTTGACCCTGTATGGCATGGAGCACAGGATGTCACAGAGGTCGTGGTCCTGCTCCATCAAGGCCTTCAGCTGCTGCACGCGCTGGCTCTTCTCCAACACCAGCACCTCCACGCGTGTGCGGATTTCCTTCTCCAGCTGAAGCATAGTGCTGCCGGCCTCTTCCTGAACACACCAGGACCAACAAGAGGTTTACTTTAGTTTAGATTGCCTGATTTGTAACCCATTGGCGACAGCCATTGACTTTATGAGCCAATAGGTCTCTCATCAGCGGTTCGGAACTTATTGGTGATGTGTTTTTGTTGTGCTAACCTCAAATCTGGGTATTTGAAGTTCCAAGCACAGTTTTGTCATTTCGTTGCGGCATGTTTCAATGCTGATCATTAGTCTCTTTTTCAGAGCCTCCTCCTCGGCCACCATCATGTCCAGTAAACTCTATGGTGGTGGGAAACATTACCAGCAAATTTAACAGATATATCACACACAAAATACATAAATCGCACCTTGAAAAAGTCCTTTATTTTCTATTTTTAGCTTTGATGTGCATTGGTAAATTTATACATTTCATAAAACAGCTTTGCAGGGCCTTATTGGCATAGAGAGTTAAAGAGTTAAAAGTTTCGATAGGCGTGTTAACGGTCAGTGCACATAATGCTAAACGACCACTCCCTGCGACCAGAGGGCAGGGACAGGCCCACGTAGGTTTCGATGTAAAACCAAGCAACAGGAATAACAAACAACAAAGTTTATCCAGTTTAACTAATATAACACAGAGAAGAAATCTTGAAATCTCGTGCATCTCGACCATTATGAATCTCAAGGACTGTTAGGAGCACAATCACCTTGATGTGACTCTTGACGACATTGGTCCTCTGCAGCCTCTGCTCCTCGGAGATGCCGATCTCCTCCCAGATGTCCTTCAGGTGGTGCAGGGCTTTATTCAAGCAGGTCACCGACTCCGCTGCGAGCACCTCACTGCAGGGGGACACCCCAAAACATGATGATCAAACCCCCTAAATAAACATGACCATCTCCCAACTCATTCATGATTTCAGAAAACTACACATAAACGACGAATGTATAATACACAGATGATTGCGTGAGTGTGAGGTTTTCTATTGCATTGAATAAGTTAGCAATTAGGCTAACTGGCTAACAAGTGCGACGCCTCTTTGTATAATGTGCTTACAACTAAAGCCATGGTTGGAAATAACATCAGTATGAATGTCATAAGCGTTACATAACGTTACCTCTTTCTCATCGTTAATTCCCAGGTTTTGAATGGTTGTCGAGGACTACAAAAACTCTAACGAAGCACTGCGCTAACCGTCACCCTGGAAGCAGCAACGTCCACCCTGTGTTATCCGTGTGTCCCAGATTCAAAACACGCGTGTGAACGCAGGCTGCGCTCTCATTGGCTACGTTCTGGGCTGCGTGCGCATCTCGTTGGTACAAATAAAATGAGGTAACAAATTGTTTCGGGTGTGGTTTGCTCATGGATCATTACAGAAGGATTTGCTGATGGAAATATAGTTTATGACATCTCGTTTTTGTATTTTTTTTTTAATGTAAAACTGTGCAGAAAAAATACTTGAGGGGGAGAAAAAAAAAGATTGATGAAGTTAATAGCTTTAAGTTTATACCCAACACTTTAAAACGGTATGGAAAGATATTGGACAAAGTAAGTAACATGGACATAAAACATTAAAACATTTATTCACATTCAGTTCATAGTATCCTCTTTTTTTTTTACATCAATCCAAGAGTGCGCCTCAGAAACAGTAGGTCCATTCAGTAATGTCAGTGGTCCCTCAGGTGGTTCACAGCCTTTACAGTGGCAGGAATGTTTTAGTTTCTGTCCATGATGCAATACAATGCAATAACAAAGTTTGTCCTTAAATAGACCAGCTGTCTGGACTCATACATGGTTATCCAACAACGCCTCGATGAGTCTGGAACTGTTTGTGATGGCTGTCGTAACAATGATGAATTTATAACCTAAAGAAATGACAAAAAAAACATACAGTTAATCATGTTATCCGATTTCGGCATGTTTTATATCAATAACAGAATGATTCAGTTCCATTATTGATTCCGATCAATGTCCCCATAAAAAAACAACAACATTATTATTCAAAATCAAGCCCTTTTTACCTTTCTCTTTGCCGAGGAAACGTAGGGCCGAGATCTCAGAGAAGGTGCATCCCCCGAGGAACATGACCAGGATGGTCCTCTGAGTGTCGCTCCTCGCCTTCCCGTCAGCCTCACTGCAGCCTGAGGAGAGACAAGTATCTCCTGGTATCAGCAACATTCACACACCTAAACACACCATGTTTGATTTGAACATTTTATTTCAAATATGCAAGAAACACGTCATCGAACGACAGAAACAATTTGTGTTCAATTGTTAATGTGAAGGGATTTCAACGATTTATACCAGGGACAGTTATATATACTATATAACTATAGTTATATAATAATAGATAATAGTATCGCTAACTAACCTGAGGCTGCGAATTCCTGGCCATTGAGTAACCTGGTGGCTTCTTCCAAGCCAGTCCATCCATCTCGCTCCAAAACCTGAAGACACGACCAGACACAGAAGAGCCTTGTGATATCTCCCCCCCCAAAACACCTGTTTTCCTCCTATACTCCTAACAGCAGTGCAGTGGAATGGTGGTCAGGCTGGATAACCCACCTGTTCAATGAGTTTACAGCTGAGCGGTATGTAAGCCCCGCTGAAGATGTACGCCATGTCTTTGGGAACACGCAGGTCGTATTCCTCATCCGATTTGGGCACCTTTACAGCATATGGTCAAAAGGACAGTCAATAGCATCAAGTTAAAGAAATTAAGATTGTATTTAGCTCAGGAGGTAGAGCAGTTGTTTTGCAACCGAAAGGTTGCTGGTTCGATCCCCAGCTCCTCCTAGCTGAGTGTTGATGCGTCCCTGAGCAAGACACTTAACCTCAACTGCTCCTGACGAGCTGGCTGTCGCCTTGCATGGTGGACTCTGCCGTCGGTGTGTCAATGTGTGTATTAACCGATGTAAGTCGCTTTGGATAAAAGCGTCTGCTAAATGCCCTAAATGTAAATCAACGCTGTACATGTTTCTACAAATGGTATAGCTGTTATACAGCAGTAGGATGTTTAGCAGGAGAGTTTTAGTGGCGTTTCCAACGGTTCAAGACATCGGAAATAGTGGTTAATTTGAGTGGCCAGATTACCTACCAAGTTTAGTCTCCTACTTAAGGCTCGGAAATGGCTCTTCTTCGCCAAAGAGGAAAAGGCATCAGTCAGCTTTCCTAAAAAGACAAAACAATGTAATGCAAGTCTGTGTGTGTGTTTGTGTGAATGACATTATAACAGAGAATTGCTGGACTATTGTTGCGAGTTATGTAGTACATCGTTACATGAGGGGAGGTTCGATAGAGCATCGTGGGATTCTACGTCTGTAGCCTGTTTCACCTGCAGTTCTGTCGTTAACCAGCTTGCCAACTTTGCTCTCCATGGCGGTCAGGGTCTCCCCTGTCGGCTGCTCGACCAGCACCCCCAGCTGCTTCAGGTTGGCAAAGGTTGGAAGGTGGTCCACGCCATAACTCTGTCGGGGGCCGAGCCAAACAGGCATGAACATCGTTAATTCACCATGTTCCACCTGACCATGGTTATTTATCCCCATACTGTTACTACTTTATTAGGGTTTACCTGTAGGTATTGTGCCTTCATTGATTTGTAGTCTTTGGAGAGTAGACCTGCGACGAAACGCAAGTAGTCATTTGTTACTGCAGCATTGGGAGGAGATTTATTTAAGCATGTTGGTGTCAAGACTCACCGTTTTCCGTGAGCGACAGGAGACAGAGGAGTCGCAGGCTTTCTATCATGGAGCACTGAAGGAAGGGCACAATGAATGAATACTGGGAGTTTTCTATTGACCCGTTGCTACTATGCATGCGTCTCTTTGATACTCACTTGTCTGTTGATGTGCTCCTCAATGAATGTAATACATTCCCGGATGTCGAACCCCTCCAGTAAGGCTGTCACGGTTACGGAAAAAATAAGCTTATTTCAAAATACTAGGATGCATTACGTAATGCTACAATATTGAAGTTTTTTCAATATTGTATGCATCTTAAAAATAATTTAAATCCTAGTTTTCTACATCGAGTGCACGGTGGTCTTCTTACAGTGCTCCGTTTTCAACAGCTCTTGAAATTCCTGCTTTGTCTTCTTCTTCATCATTGATTCACTGGCACCAATATCTGTCATGAAGGATGTTATTGACTACTCAGAGAAGAATAATAACAATTTGTAGATGAGAACCACTCATCAAAGTACTACTCACGTAAACTCAACAGCCGATGCTCTTGTTTTAAGCCTTTGAGTTCCTCTGAGACAAATGTCTTTATCTGTTTTATGTCCATACCACATCTTTTCTGAGGGATAACATAAACAACACAGGATTCATTTATTTAATTAACTCTGCTGGTTAATAGAAGCTTCCGGAATAGTGCTGCACACATGAAGTGCAGATGCTTCACCCACGTCGTATGCAATCTGAAGATTTTTGGCTTTCTGACTGAGAAACCCGAAAACGTTGGAGAAATGCTCATTCCGGATTTGGTTAAACACCTGAGGTGGATTAGACAGGAAACAATGTTAGCTTGGCACTTTGGTATTCATCTGTAAGATTAATGTTACTTCCCAAATACTATTTAAGTCTTACCTTATCTTGCGAGTTAAGCATTACTTTTAAACTTTTGTCAGAGGATGTAACTTCCGGACCAAACTCCACACACCCTGCAGAATAAATATTCAAGTCACACGGTTGACATTCAGCTGCAAACAAGATTGTCGCAAATGATATATGTTCTTACTATTGGGAACAATCTCTACTAAAGCACGTTATGTACTGCAATACAATGCAATATAGTGTGCATAGATACAATTAATAGAAAATGGAATGAATAGTCTTTAATAGTAAGTAAGTGAGTACTAAATAATAGTTATCTGGAATATTCTTCCAAGTCCACACGATTTAACATGAATACTTTCTGGCTCATAAATGCCCAACTCTTGACAGGCACCCATCAAGCTAAACACCAATGCACGTGCCTTGAGGTTCTACGTACCACATTTGATTCTGAAGATGTCATCCACTAATCCTTCATAGACCACCTGGGAGCACATAGGAGTGACGTAGTCCACATCTGGAGGGGCAAGAATCAACACTCAGACAAATGAACAAAACAGACAAACCGTCATCGGCAGTATTGCAGGGAAAGCTCTGCTACTTACCTCTATCAATAAGAAAAACACTTCCAATCTCCCCGTCACGACCTTTCTGTTCTCCCTCCTCTACCTGTTCCCGCCATGACTCGTACACCATCTGGTGCCGTCCAACACATAAAACACACAAGACTTAGTGTCAGACGCACACAGATGAGTTACATTAGCCGTGTTGGAGAGGAAAACTGCTGTTTTCAAAGCCCTAGATTCCCACATTTGGTGTTGCCACCATTAGAGGCTAAGTGGTCCCACCTTGGAACATCGGCCGATCCCGTAGACCTTAGAGAAGGGGCCGTAGAGGGAGTGCAGTAGGTGCAGTGCACTGCCCGCCGTCCGCACCCAGCGCTGGTTCCCTTCCTAGGACAGAGACAGAAGGCACGTGTGGGCACTTTGGACTTTGTGTTATTTAAATGAAATGGACGTATAGACGTGGAAAATACAAAACTATTTTCGTCGATCGTATAAATGCATGGGTTGGTGGGAATAAAAAGGTTTTGTAGATAGGAATAAATATATATTTTGGCATGCAAAATTGTGTCTATTATACCAGAAGTAAACATTAGACTTACTTATACTATAATATTATAGAATCAAAGTTATAAGTAACGAAACACAGCATAAGGAGACGAGTGTTGCAGTAGTGAGACCATATGTTAGACGGTACAGACTACTACGGAATAGATTACAGCGCACGTTATTTTTCAGACAGTTTGAGATCAATACCAGGAAATAGTCTCGGAAGAACTCTGGGAGTTCCAGGCTGATGATGTCATCATCCAATGGGAGGAGATGGAATGCCCACTCATCAGTCGTCACGTCTGAGAGGAAGAAACGACACTGTAGATCGATATATTGTACGAATAACAGACAGAAACACTAATACACAAGAGGTCACCTACCTCCGAAGATTCCCTGCTCCTCCAATACGTTCTCACATGCATAGAACTGGAATGAATGGACATCAGTAGAAATGAGTTAATGAGTTAATGTTTCTCATGTCGTAGGAATTTGGAAGAAGGCACTAGTAATGTAAGCAGGCTATAGGGCACAGGGTTTTACCTTCTGAGGGGTAAATATTAACTTGTATCTTCTGAATTTCCCAGCAGCTTTGTCTGCGTTCACCACATCTTTAAAAAAAAAAAGGGGGGAAAACAGAGACTTCAAATTATTGATTATAATTGTCTGATATCAGCCATATTGCCATTGGGTGTTCCATTATGATGAAAAGCTAGGCTATTGCAGATTGTATTGTTTACATACCACAAATCCACTTCACAGATTGTAGTCTTGGACGTATCAGAAAACACAATCTAAAAAGAGATTTAAACACTTTTACGCTATAATGTCAGCTTCTTATCCACCATATGAGCTGGGCTGTAAGACGGCACTGTACTTACTGATCAGAAGTGCTCACAATGGGCTTATATTCCACTTTGTAGAGTTTGTCAACTTCATGTTGCTTTAAAATAAAGCACAAACAGAAATGAAAATTGTGATTCAATTCACTTGCACTTCGTTGACTAAATGCATAGGTAGTTGATGTACCTTAAGTGTAGAAACATTGGCAATGCGATCAAGTGGGCTCATTAAGTCAGCATCGATAAAGAGGTCCTTCCTTCCGGGTAGCTGTTAAATATAGATCAGAATAATAACTGCAATGCAAAAAGTCAATTTGGAGCTAACATAAAATAAAAAAAGACTCAAAATAACACAAAATAAAAACGATATTATGACTTAAGGTGTGATACATATAGCTTTTTAGTGATGAATTAGATTTCTGAGACCTCCTGGCAATAGTCAATATCAAACGAGAGTTAAACCCACAGTGTGGGGAGTAAGTGGCCGGGATTACTTACCACTAGCAGCACCCAACAGTGGTGACTTTACCATTTATTTTAAAGCATCTGTCCAAATCAACAGTGAGGGTTAGGGTTAGGGTTCGGCTAAATCAGTGGTACAATCAGACCCACCTGCTCCAGCAGATAGATCAGCTGGTCCCTGGCCAGCCTCTTAAGCAACGAGAAGTCTGGGAGCTCTGGGGAGTCTCGTCTGATGCTGTGAGCCATGGGGATGAGTGACAGGGGGGACGAACAGCCGTCTGTCCGTTCTTTACTTGTAAACACTCTTCTAGTAGCATGTGGAGACAATACGTCGCTATGTGAAATCTTTTTTGTTATTTATTGACAGTTTTAAATTAAGATCAATGCCATACAAATGCAGGAATAATGTATTGACAGCCCTGACTAAGAGCTGACGTTGCCTAACTTGAAAGCTACACATAGATGCTAGACATGCTTCTTATAAAACAATTATAGGAGATTTTATATTAATAATAATGCCACTTATTCACTGGTAACATTCAAAGACAGTGTGAAATGGTTAAAATAAACAACAGTATTTGAGTTAGTGCAGGGCTAGCTACCTTCTTCCGTGGTGGGGGCGGATGGAACTAGGTACTCAGAGAGCGTGTTGCACTCCGGACTGATTCAGGGGGCGGACACCTTTAGGATATAGCCTCTGAGAAGAAGTGAAACTACCAAACACCAAATAATCGACCCCGAAAAAGGACATCAAACTAGACCATTAAATCACTGATCACGATGAATTCCAGTACGACTGTGTTATTGGAAACGGTTAATTTCGCGGCAGAAAAGCACCGCAGTCAACGGCGTAAAGATGTAGAAGGAACCCCTTATATCAACCATCCCATAGGTTTGTCCTGTGCTGTCAGGCTTTCACCTTATTAAATGTTTCATGAAATGTTCTTCTGTGTGTTATTATGGATATGCCATCTGCTTAAAGTTGTTTGCCTTTTTTTTTAAGGAGTTGCAAGAATCCTCAGTCATGAAGGTGGCATTGTTGACATTGAGGTGTTGCAAGTGAGTTGTCTGTATTTATTGTAAAATAAAATGTATAGCCTATACAGTATTTGCAAATTAAAAAAAAATTACTCATTGGGTTTTCAAAATCACTAACTATCTAACCCTATGTATGTTCCGCCAATTCAGGCAGCTCTTCTCCATGATACTGTTGAGGACACAGACACCAGCATAGCAGAACTGGAGTTAACCTTTGGACCAACCGTGGCGCGCATTGTCCAAGAAGTGACCGATGACAAGACCCTCCCCAAACAGGAGAGGAAACGTCTACAAGTAGAGCACGCACCCCACTGCAGTCACCAGGCCAAACTGGTCAAACTGGCTGACAAACTTTACAACTTGAGGGACCTGAATCGCTGCACACCTACAGGTGGCTTTTTGTTTTGTGGTCCATTGTGTTTGGCGGCTAATCTGTGTTTCTTATTACCACTGTGATTGTGCTGTTTCTTCTATTCATGTATCGGTTTTCCTAACGAGACACTTGTTGGTGTTTTTAGATCAATTAAATCACTATGTTTAGTAAATGAGTCATTGAGCTGATCAAATGTTATATGTTTTCAGGTTGGACTGCAGAGCGAGTCCAGGAATACTTCGTCTGGGGCTCTCTGGTGATAAGAGGACTGAAGGGCACCCATCCAGCCATTGAAGAGAAGCTTGAAGTGCTGTTTAAACAGAGGGGAATTCAGCTTTGAAAAATATCCCTATTTGAACATTTCTGCAAAAAAATGCTGTCTGCACTCTTCTTCATGAAGTAATACCAAAAGAATAAACCTTCTAACCATTATGTAATTATTTTGTGGAATAAAATTATTTCTTGTTTCACATTAAACACGGTGTAAATAAGAATGATAAAATCCATAATGAGAACTGTATCCACGCACTGAAACAAAAGATTAAACATTTTAACAATATATATATGCAATTATATTGTGGAATTAAATAATCTCTGGTTTCACATCAAACACGGTGTAAATACGAATGATGCAACCATAATAAAGGCTTTATACAAACTGAATCGTTCAGGAATATGTGTTCTTTTTAGTAGGACATTTTTACATAATTATTTTAGTATTATTTATGACAAATGTACTTATTGTAAGTTGCTTTGGATAACAGCGTCTGCTAAATGTAAACGTAAATGTATTATTTATTTTTTTTGTAATTGCAGAGGAACTGAAGCTACTACATAATGATCCAGTCGGACTCACACCACTTCCGGTCCGTTCAGCGGTTAGACTTCCGTTCGCGTCTAGGGATCTCAGATCTAGGAGCGTGGATCGCAAAGGATATATTTGACTAGGTCTTTATTTCTGTTTTGTTTGGTCCATTAACTCGGTCCACCATGTCAGGACGCGAGGCCCTCAACATGAAGCTGCCGCCGATCCAGTCCACGGCCGGCGCCGTGCCGATCCGCAATGAGAAAGGTGAGAAGTCTGCTATCCGATTAGCAACAGAGCTAACGTGGCAACAATAATAATATGGCCTAGTAGTACTGCATTGACAGTTTTAGACCGGACAGGACAAGAGGATATTGATTGTATATCATTTTTATGTATATTCATAAACGTGCCTTCAGTTAATCCTTAAGTATATCATTAATTATAATACAGAGCTTCATCAAGTTCCAACCACCAACCTATCCATATAAAATAAACCAGTACAATCTGAAACATAGAGTATTGAATAAACATGATTTTCCTCAATGCGTGGAGATCTGATTAGTTGCAAAATAGAAATAGTGTGCCACCTGTCCGTCTTTCTGCTGTATGTCAATAGAGCATCTCCTCTCAACGTGTTGTCATTACTTACATGTTATTGTGACTCCCCTCACACTCAACAACAGGTGAGATTTCCATGGAGAAGGTGAAGGTGAAGAGGTACGTCTCCGGTAAGCGTCCCGACTACGCTCCGATGGAGTCGTCGGACGAGGAGGAAGAGGATTTCCAGTTTGTGAAGAAGGGGAAGGACGCTGAACCAGAGCTGGAGGAGGAGGAGGTGTCGGATCCCCGTCTCAAACGTCTGCTGAACCGGGTGTCTGAGGATGTGGAGGAGAGGTATGTTTCTCTTGGTCACGCCGGTCCCCTGAGGGCTTAGAGCTGGGCTAATATTCATCCAGAACGTGTATATAGTTTTGCTTTATGCATCGCAATGAATCATCCTGAAATGCAGAAAGATTTAAAAGTGGGTTTACAGTACAGCATATTGTCAAATTATAATATGCTGTATCAAGTACCAGCCTATCCATATCAAATAGACCACTACAATCTAAAACCTAGAGTATTAAATAAACATGATTTTCCTCAATGCATAGAGTTCGCCTTCGCAACCAAAATGTAAAAAGTATGCCATATGTCAATCTTTCTTCTCATGAATCTGTCGCAACTGTTAACTGTAATGGCAAGTAGCCACACTAGTTTTCATCTGTCAATCAGTATCTCCGGTGGGAAATGATCCTGTGCTGCATACCTACCTTACTGTCTCTCTAAAACCGGCACCATCTTATAACCACGCACTTCTGGTTATGTTGTTGTTGTTGTTACCGATACTGATTTGGGCTCATGTCTTCCTCAAGGCTGGCGAGACACAGACAGATTGCGGAGCCCGAGCTGATCGCCGAGAGCAGCGAGGACTCGGACGAGGGAACCTGGCACCCGGAGCGAGAGGAGAGCAGCGAGGAGGAGGAAGAAGAGGAGGAAGAGGAGGAAGAAGAAGTTGACGATGAGGTTTGGATGACTTTACACTAAAAAACATCTGGCCCTTTTTGAGCCAAAACCAATACTGTCTGCTCTGTGAGAAACAACCCTGTTGATGTGATTTTCTCCATTAAGGAAATCGAGAGGCGGCGACAGATGATGCGCCAGAGGGCTGAAGAGCGGAAGAACGAAGACATGGAGATCATGGAGGTGGAGGAGGAGGGGAAGTCGGGGGAGGAGGCCGAGTCAGGAGTCGGAATATGAGGAATACACCGACAGTGAGGACGAGGCGGAGCCAAGGCTGAAACCCGTCTTCATAAGGAAGTGAGTGAAATCCGGCCGGATTTTTACTACGAGGGAGCAGGTGTCGTACCACAAACGATGATCCAGAGCAGCCTCCCACTGCAGCTAGGATGATCCAGCATGTGGCACTGGAGGTAGAGCGGGTTGACTTGTAACCAGAAGGTTGCTAGTTTGATCCCCGGCTCTCCCTAGTTGAGTGTTGAGTTGTCCCTCCCTGTGCAAGACACCTCACCCTGACTGCTCCTGACGAGCTGGCTGTCGCCTTGAGTGGCTGACACCGCCGTCGGTGTGTGAAGGTGTGCCTGAATGGGTGATTGTTAGGCAATATTGTAAAGGGCTTTGAGTGGCCACTGGTTAGGAAGCGCTCTATAGATGCAGTCCATTCACCATTTACATAGATTGCGAACAGCTCAAATAACTTTCTCCACACACAATATCAAATCCGAGCTGCTCTGGTTCTCGTGCGCCTCAGGAAGGACCGGGTCACGGTGGTGGAGCGCGAGGTGGAGGAGCTGAAGGTGAAGGAGCTGGAGGCGGAGGCCAAGAAGCAGGTGGAGGAGCGGCGGCGCTACACGCTGAAGATCGTGGAGGAGGAGGCCAAGAAGGAGTTTGAGGAGAACCGGCGCACGCTGGCCGCTCTGGACGCCCTGGACACGGACGGGGAGAACGAGGAGGAGGAGTACGAGTCCTGGAAGGTCCGCGAGCTGAAGCGCATCAAGAGGGACCGCGAGGCCAGAGAAGCGTGAGTCCCCGAGGGGTTGATGATGATGATGATGATGATGATGATGTTGATCAGTGGTACGCAGTATTTACGCAGATGTGCTCTGTTTAGAGGTTCAACCAACGACGGTAGAGGCTTTATAAAGAGTTGATTACGTTCATAAATCGACTCCCTTTCTAAAGTCTCAAATCGGCGAGGATACCGATTTATCTGTGATAGGCCAATACTGGTCGGGTGTTGACGTTGAGTCCTCTCGTTGGCTCCTAGCATGGAGAAGGACAAGGCAGAGATCGAGAGGTTCCACAACCTCACAGAGGAGGAGCGCCGAGCAGAGCTGCGCAACAGCGGCAAAGTCATCACCAACAAGGCGTCCAAGGGCAAATACAAGTTCCTGCAGAAGTATTACCACAGGGGGGCCTTCTTCATGGTGAGTGCCTTGTTGTGCGTTCGTAGCAGTTTTAACCTGATCCTAACAGTGGATGAGGTAATTAATTCAAATTCAACACTTTTTATGATATAAATGAATGTCTCCAGCCTGTTAAATGCTCTGTAAATATATTTGCAGAATTAGTAACCTGCAATTTGCTTCATAATAAACTAGACCGCATATGGTTCTATGGTGTGGTCGGTATAGCGAAGAGGGGATGCAATTCCAATTTCCCTCTGACTTTGTCGTTTCGAGGAATGGCTGCACATGGTTTGTACCGCCGTGGTTTGTACGTTGAACTCGGTTCGTACATTAAACCTGAATGTGATGTTCTTCCAGGATGACGAGCAGGACGTGTTCAAGAGAGACTTCAGCGCTCCCACACTGGAGGACCACTTCAACAAAACCATTCTACCCAAAGTCATGCAGGTCAGACCCATGTTCTCCTTCGCCATTTACATTTGGGGCATTTAGCAGACTCTTTTATCCAAAGCGACTTACAATAAGTACATTCGTCAAAAGAAAGAAAAGACAAGATATCGGTGTCGGAACAGTACAGATGTCCAGAGAAACAAGTGCCAAGCACTTACAATTTTTAGGGAAACGTATCCCCGTACACAACAAAGATAGCTACAATGCACAAGTACTATTTTTTAAGTGCGAGGCTGTGCAACATACAATAAGTGTGTACATTAAGGGTCAGGATTGGAAGGTCCTTCTGCGTCACTCTCAGCATGTGGTTCCCGCGAGACACACCCAGTAGCTCATCCACAACTGCCGCTGAAATGTTTGGGTTTTCCCCCTTTCGTCAGGTCAAAAACTTTGGCCGTTCCGGACGCACCAAGTACACCCATCTGGTGGACCAGGACACCACGTCGTTCGACTCGGCCTGGGCCCAGGAAAGCGCCCAGAACACCAAGTTCTTCAAGCAGAAGGCGGCCGGGGTGAGGGACGTGTTCGACAAGCCCACGGTGAAGAAGAGGAAGGCGTAGAGCCACACCAACGCGGACGCCTGTCTCGCCAGGCCACGTTCGCAAAAGACTTTTGAGTGGAGATTTTGGGCACGTGATCACGTCCCCCTTCAGATGCGACAGAACAGCGTTTTTCTTTTTTATTACTGCACTCTGGTCGGATTAGTCGATTTATTTCTCAAGAGATTTAGGTCACAATACTTTATCAGATATGGTTGGATTATGTTGAATAGTAATACTCAATAAATTGTGCTTTTAGTGGCTCTAGTGGCCACTAAAGGCTAGTGGCTATTTACCATCAATTTTGATCCATGCTCAAAATTGTCCAAGGGACAATGTCGTTTTGTACAGTGTTCTGCATTGACTTCAAATGTCGACTTTTTCAAAATATTTCAATGCAAGTGGTGTTGATACATTATTGTTAATAAAATCCATTGTTTGATTAATCTCAGATCCAAACTTTTAGAATATAAAATATTTTATTGCCTGTTTGGAGTATGCAGGATGTTTTAAGGACTAAGGCAGCCATGATTGGATCACTCAACCATTCAATGCCCATATTACAGGATTTATGTTGCACAGGCATGTCATTGTTAAACGATTCTGGAAATGTCATTGCAATGTGATCACTTTCCCAGTCATACCACTTAATAATGGATCAGATCTATTGGTCTGAAAATCTAATTGAGTCTTAAGCTTTCAATTAATGGCCTTGATTTCGGTTATAGATGCATTTGTTGATCAATACTGGTAGACTTGTTTTTAGAAGATTGTAAAGACAAGAAAAAAACTAGGCTAACCAAATGGGACATTTTATTAAAAATAAAAAAAGCTTGGTGATGAGAATGTCAACAGTTGTCGGGCCAGTTTATGAGGTCAACATCGGGTGTGTAAGCTATGTGATGATGGTATAACCGTCCAATCCTCAGTTTGTCAGGGCCACCAGAGCCTCCACGACGTTCCCCATGTGTTCCCTGAGACTGCGCTCCGCCACACCCCTGGAAATCTCCATCTCCGACATCTGTGGATCATCACAAATCATGGGAACCAAATCAGTACACCTTCAAGCTATAGCGTATATACATGAGTGGGTATCACCAATAACTATACCATTGTACTGTAAACAATCTCCCTCAGAATGAAGCATGAAACACGCCTATGAATAGATTCTGACTAAAGTACTGTATTACAACACAATCTTGAAATTATAACTAGGGCAGAAAACATTTAAAGTGTTTGCTC
Organism: Melanogrammus aeglefinus; assembly: GCA_900291075.1. NCBI lineage: Eukaryota > Metazoa > Chordata > Actinopteri > Gadiformes > Gadidae > Melanogrammus > Melanogrammus aeglefinus. The sequence goes on along the minus strand of OLKM01000630.1, from coordinate 81,327 downwards.
AGAACGGGCCTATTGCTTGGCCTTCCGTATTGCTGCTTACAGCTTTCTCAAGAATCAATGATCCTCCAAACAACTTCGCACTTGACCCTGCACTTCCTTGAATCCTCGACAATTCACCCGCAATGTGTGAGGTCGATGGGATGAAAGGTTGCAGAGAAAATAGTAGGAATGACATGCATAAAGAGATTTGTCTAATTATAATTGGATTGAATTGCAAAGCACAATCAGATAGTTGTAGTGCGTATTATTTGGGAACCTACAATAAGTTCTACATCTTCTCTCTTGATCGTGACTTTCGCCAATTCTCTTTCTCTGAAATGACAAAAGCAAGAGTTAATTCCGGGCTTTGATTTCTGGTTCAGCAGTTGTACTGTTAACTATACATCTATATCACATCTAGGTTGTAATAAAAGCTCCATTTATGCAGCATTTATTGCTGCAATATAATATACATTAAAAAACTCAATATCTGCTAAAACCACCCACCTCTCCTGTTTGGCTTTCTGTTCTCGCGATCTTCTGTCGCCAATCACTGACATGGCCTGAAAGAGTCACGAGAGTCACAAACATCAACGTCTGACAGCTGTCAATCAGAGATAGATATAGATAATTGTATTGCCATGTCAACACAGTTGATTGGAATTTGTCTTGGTGCCACACAGGTTACAATAAGGCAATACACGCACAATACATACAGTACATAAAAGACAATGACACATAAAATCATTCAGACCAGTAAAAGATAAAGAGCGTTTGACATAGACTACCGCATATTTTTTGAGTACGCTAACATGTATGAGGTTATATCGAGCCCCACAGAGCCCCCTGGCAGGTGTGTGTTCACAGTATGTATGTTAATGCATCCACCCTCCTATTCAAGGGTTTGTGTACACATTATGCGTGTGTGCGCGCGTGCGTGTGTGGGTGGGTATGTATGTTTGTGCGTGCGCGCGCGCGTGTGTGCCGGTGTTAAACCGGCTAGGACCACATGCTCGCTAGCTGATGCTAGCCCTCCTCACCGTCTCCAGGTCCGAGCTGGAGATCTCCTTCTCCTCCGCGTAGTCCGTGACCCGCTCCAGGTCTCGCGGCGCCGCTGTCATGTTTGCGGGGCTTCTCCACCGGCTTCCCGGTGCAGTTCTCCTCGGCCTCCAGGTCCAAATCAACGTCGCCTTCGGCTGCCATGTTAGCTCCGTGTTAGGGGAGAGAAAGAGATGTCGGAAGAGAAACGATGTTGCACCGGATGTTGAGGCGGCGTCCGAAACTAGACCGGAAGTAAACAGGTTGCTTTATAGTTAGGTTTATTTTAAGTAATTGATGTGTTCTATTTTCCTTCGCAATGACCATACAACCAAAACTAATTTCATGATAATCTATCTTAACTAGGTAATTTGTTATAAAGATAACAAAACCTGTGTTAAACATGCTAAAAAATAAGTGATACTCAAGGAGGTCCTTTGACAAAAACGTTATTTCATTTTTTGATTTTATGATTTCAACATAGTAACAAATTATTTTTACATCTTTAACTTGGTTGATTCTCATAATTTGTATAAATGTATAATTGATTAGGTAATTGTTGATTGTTGATTGACATCTATTAGATGTATGTAATGTATTCAATCAATCAGTCATCATGGTGGGCAGAATAGTCTTCCAGTGTTTGGCTCCAAACCAAATGTTCCCAGCATCAAACCACCATGGTTGCAGTCTTACAGACATCCTTGAGAAAGATCCCCATAATCCTGCTCTTATCCATCCAACCCCATATCCATCTGAAGACAGGCCTACAGTAATAGTCCTATAGGTTGCTTAATATAGCACTGTGTCTGCTGAATCAAAAACCATAGGCCTATAGGCCTACAAGAGCAATTATTAGAATAACTTTTTCTAGAGCAATTATTTATAATTATAAAATTAAAGTAGCCTAACAGAACAATCCAATATGGGGCACAGGTTATAGGCTATATGGGTAGGCCTACAGTGTCAATTATTTATTTGTGGATTTTAGATTTTATTGCTCGCCACCTGAACTCTCGTTGTACAAATCAACCGCTGCCGTCTCCCTGAATTCACTAGTCGGCAGGCATTAACGAAATCCACCTATGGTAATCTGCTTAAAGGCATAATTAAACTCGGTGTCTTCAGTCACACCAAGGTCTAAAATCACACCTGTCCACCCACCCACCCACCCCCTCTCCACCGAGCATGTGCAGCTCTGCCAGTATGGGACGATGTCTGGTTGACACAGCCACTCAGCGATGGCCTCAGGGCCGGTCGGACACCACTTCAACCCCTTCATTTTGCTCTATGACTGATAATTGATGACGCTCTGTGAACTTTTGGAATTACCATTGAGTGTCTATGGGAAGTGATGTCTTGCCACTGTCTTGGGGCCCAGGTAAGTCGCAGATACGCATTGTAGTGTTCTCGATCTGCATGGTGTGTGTTGAGATGTTTGGGGAGAGGGAAGGTTTTTCTATAGGTGAGGGGATGGTTTCGGTCTAAAAAAAAGACGAAAATAAAATAGGTTTGTCACTCTACGATAAAGCGTGGTGAAACTCAATTTATTTCATCCTTTATTTATTAAAGTGTTGCAATGTCAAAAGTTCACTTTCGAAGTATGTCACAGTGGCAACCATTTTTATTTTTCTATCATAAATAATCCAGAACAAGTGTGACAGAAGTGACAGAAGTGACAGAGTGATTTGCTACGGATGAAGGACAATGTATGGCGTGTGATGCCACAGTCACGAAATAAATAGCGTTTCCATTGAACGTCAATATTTTTTCCTTATATGTGAGTCATTAAGAAAGACAGTTTCTTCCACTTATTTGACAACTTCGGATCAATGGATAGGCTACAACTATTTTCAAAGTGTGATTCACCCTCGCTTTTGAAATGTGTTAAGAAAGGATAAGCTTGTGTGATTAATTAATTAATTGTTTATCTTAACGTGTGTGTGTGTGTGTGTGTGTGTGTGTGTGTGTGTGTGTGTGTGTGTGTGTGTGTGTGTGTGTGTGTGTGTGTGTGTGTGTGTGTGTGTGTGTGTGTGTGTGTGTGTGCGCGTGCGTGCGTGCGTGCGTCAGTGTGGGCAGCTGAGCTTGGATTGGATCCAACTGCTATTCCACAAACCTATTGAAACCATAGATTAAGCACTTTCACTCAAGCGTTAATTCGCATCCCTTAATTTGCTTTTGTTTATTCATCTCAAGCGCTCTCCCCCCTCTCCCACAATGCAACAGCAATTATCTGAGAGCGAAAGGGCCCCCAGGAATGCTGGGTAGCATCTCTCTGGGTGAGCTGGGGAGGGGGGGGGGGGGGGGGGGTTGGACTAATTGTTTTGTAAATGTTTACAGGACCAATCCATCAAACATAAATTAGGGTTTGAGGTTTAAGATCTGTATTACACTCGGTTTTCCTAGTCTAGGAACATACCAGCTGATGTTTGATGGGAAGAATGTTGTTTGTCTGCATTGAAGCCTGTTTTTCTGGGGGAAATTTAAACCAACTTGTGTACCAAGATACTATGGATGATAAGAATAGGGAGGATTAAAAGGAAGGGAAAAAGTTGACCGGACTTGTTAACCTGGACTTTGCCTGAAAAAATCCACCAAGCAAAAAAACTGAAAAAAATAACACTGTTTTAAACTCAATAAATGTTTTATTACCATCACACATTCACCAAAGTTTGAATGGAAAAACAACGAGCAAATCAGAGCCTTTCTCTGGACCGGCTGGTTGTGTCAGCAACATTGTAGTAAGTTTGGTGTGCACGTGATGTCACGACAGGAAGGGGCATGTATTCAGGGTATGCACGTGATGTCAGGACACAAATGGGCATGGATCCAGGATGAACTGAGGTCATTACTCATTTAATAGTACCGCGTTTATATCTAAATTCAGGGAAGCAAAACTTGTTCAAATTAGTGCAAATATCTTTTCCTTTGACCGATTATGTACATAATATGGTTTGGACTGATGTTAACTTTGCCTAGATACATTATGATGGATCAAACAGGTCACTGTCAAACTAGGTCATTGAATGGTTTCATCGTCTGATTAATGTATTTCACTGAAAGTTGTGCCATTATGGTAATAGCCTCTTCAGCCAAAATCTGACATTGTTTTGTTTCTAGACAAGGGTCTAAGAAAGCATTCAGGTTACTTGAATTATTTTAATTTGGATCTTGATGACGTTAAGCCACACTAACTTCCCAAAAGTAGTTAAGGACGGATGATATGATTGTGGTATTATTAGCCGCAGATATAGAGATATTGGCCGATACATTTCACATCATCAAGGTATTCAGGGTCTCTTGTGCTGTACTCATGGTCACTGCGTTTCTAATACATAATGCCTCTCTGACCAGGACAAGGGAACGTCTACGAGCTCGCATGGGGGTGGCTCTCAATCCTCAACATGACCCGCCATCATCCCACTCAGTATGTCTGAGCTACCCCCATAGAGGTTAGCAATAGTGTGAGAGAGAGAGAGAGAGAGAGAGAGAGAGAGAGAGAGAGAGAGAGAGAGAGAGAGAGAGAGAGAGAGAGAGAGAGAGAGAGAGAGAGGAGAGAGGAGAGAGAGAGGGAGAGAGAGAGAGAGAGAGAGAGAGAGAGAGAGAGAGAGAGAGAGAGAGAGAGAGAGAGAGAGAGAGAGAGAGAGAGAGAGAGAGAGAGAGAGAGAGAGAGAGAGGGGGGGGCGGGAGGGCGAGGGGAGGGAGAGAGGGGGGGGGGCGGGGGGGCGAGGGCGAGGGGAGAGAGAGAGAGAGAGAGAGAGAGAGAGAGAGAGAGAGAGAGAGAGAGAGAGAGAGAGAGAGAGAGGGTGAGGGTGAGGGCGAGAGAGAGAGAGTTTCTGTAAGAGAGAGAGGCAAAGAAGGATCTAGAAAGAGATAGACATCAGATAGAGAGTGGGAGAGATGGGTTAGTTACAGAGCAAGTTATAGAGAGACATGTCAGGAAGAGACAGGAGATTGAGACATGGGTAAAGAGAGAGACATCGGCTGCAGGACTGAAGGTGACCCTGGCTGCAGATGATGGCTGAACAATGACTGGATTATCCTGACGGCGTCCCCCCCCCCCCCCCCCCCCCCCCCCCTATGCTAACCCACATCTAATCTGACACAGCCCTTCCCACCCACGCACTAGCCTCACCCTGCAGCAGATAAAATGTTTGGGTTTCATCTATTTCCATGGGGTCGTACTCATTAGAATGTAATCATTGGTTAAACCTCAGAATCACGCCCGTATCCGGTGCTTGGTGAGGAGTGAAAGTCCATCGCAGACTGCCATGCCTCTAATCTGTCACATTCCAGGCGGTTAGTGTTCCTGGTTGCCGGGATAAACACTTCTTGGTAGGATTATAGATGATAGATGTTTACAGATAGGTCCGTGAGCAGGTTTTTTTTAAGCACCGTACGTGTTGAGTGTAGTGTCAGGTATCATCTGCCAATCACAGTGGGGTAAACCCGTCAATTATTAAGTCTGGATTACACAGACGCATTAGCCCACCCTTCCGGTGGCCCTACTAGTGTGTTGGGGTCTACCAGGGTCCCGCAGGGGCGAGTAGTGAAGCCCTTGGGGAGGGGGGCGATGGGGGACAGGGACAGGGAAGACAGATGGTACCAGTGCCTCTTTCCACTTCCACCACCTCCTCCCACTTCCTACTCCTTGCCCATCCCTCCCTCTCTCTCCTCCCTCCCTCCCTCCCTCCCTCCCTCCCTCCTCCCTCCCCCCTCACCCTCACCGATCCGGCCTAATCTGACCGGGTAGGGTCAGGGGAGGGGGGAGGGGACGTGATGGGGCGGCATTGGGCATTTGCCACCACCTCTCTTTCTCTCTCTCTCTCTCTCGCTCCCTCGCCCTCTCCCCTTCTTTTTTGGCAGCGTCCGGGACAAACTCAGAGCCTAGCTAAGTAAAGTAAAAACACACGCACACATACACACGAGAAACAGAGGATTTCTCCCCCTGGGAAGTTGGACCGGACACCGCAGCAGATAGTTAGCTCGAGGTTAGCAGGGACTCCTAGCTTTACTCTCCAACCATCTGCCAGCGTAAGGAGTGATCATCGGGACTGAGCCGGCCGTGGGGTCTTAGGACGGGGTTTTCCTGTTGTCTGCCATTCAGTCTTAATGGTGAAACAAAGGGTTGGTTCTCATCTTGTTGCCGTGGGGAAGATGCCATGGTGACCAGCTCTTTGGTAGAGACTTCTATTCTTATCATCAACTTCCTGGACTGATGTAGTAGAGGGGTGGTGTGGTGGTGCCCGCGGTCGGTGGTGGAGGTAACACAGGACCTATTGAAGCACAATGTCGGGCAGTCAGGTGGGGACCCAGGGTGGAGTCTACAACTACTTCCTCAACATGGTAGCCTATCAGGTGAGACTGCATCAGTGAAGTCAGTACGACTCTGTGCAAACGCATGACAGCAATGTCTGGAGAATGGGGCTTGATTATGCTACTCTGAGTATATGAATGTTTGGGTTGTTAACTGTATTTACACAGAGAATCATCCCAACTGTGTTCATAGCACAGGACAAACCCAATCCGTTATTATCTTATGATCCATTGTTTTGAGATCCTGATTATTTGTGCAGTTGCTATTATAGTTGATTGAGTCAAATAATTCCCCAACATGTACACATTCATTTCCCAGAGGTTGTTGGGTATGCAAGATGGGTTATCTGCTGGAACTTACAAACATTGCCATGGGACCATTAATCCAGTATTAATGTTCCCAAACCGACCCAGATGGGACGGCCACAGATTGGGTTTCACCTTCTCTTGATCTCTCGCTAATGCAATTTTTCGAAACGGTCAACATCATTTAGATATATACTTTACTCATCCTACAGCAGCTAGCAACAATCTACGGTCATATTCAATAATAAAATCAATGCCTGCAGTTTATAATGAACAATCTGTTAAATAAAATAGAATTGTGTGAGCTACATGACAAAAACAGCCATAGACCGCAACAATGGAAGGACAGCGAGAATAAACACTATCAATAACAGTCAGCATTATCACCAATATCCAGCGTCGAGCTGTCCCTGGGCAGGACACCAAACCTGCTCCTGACCAGCTGGCTGTCACCTTGCATGGTTGCCACCGCCGCTGGTGTGTGAATGTGTGAATGTGGGTGAATGTTAGGCAATATTGTAAAGTGCTTTGAGTGACCATTTACCAGTATCGTTGTTGTGCATTTTATTCCCTGCATGCTGTGCTGCTCGCTGTGCTGCCTATCGTCTACTGATTCTTCCAGTGAAACCAGTGAAACCACCAGTTACTGGGTGCTGATGAAGGTTATAGGCTGCTAGCAATATCACATCCCCAGGAAGAGCTAGGAGTCAGCAGGGAGGGCAAGACATCCC
>OLKM01000630.1:56457-66457 GCA_900291075.1 Melanogrammus aeglefinus | reverse complement strand
ACAGACATACACACACACACGCACACTCGTTTGCACAAACGCATACATATGCACATGCATGCACACTTGTTTGAATGCACACATGCACAAATGTGCCCAAACACACACATGCGTCCAAACACACATACACGTAAACAAACAAACAAAACACACACACACACACACACACACACACACAAACACACACACAAACACAAACAAACAAATGTACGCATACATACACACACCATTACAAGATGTAGACAAGCGCACACGCAGAGCTGTAGTTATCTATAAGTAACTCCTCCTTTAAGTAAGCACTGAGGTGTGGAAGTCTGGCGAGCATAATAACAATTAGATGAAAGCTAATATTATCTGTTTGTGCGTTCAGATGTGTCTACAGCACCATCTCTGTCTGCACATGTCAGAGCTCTTACAGGGTCGGATTTACGACCCGCCGTTGGCTGAGCGGTGGGAGGGTGTGCTTGGGAGAACGACAGCGTGTTGTTGAGACTGAATGAGTTCTCACCTTCTCTGTCTGTCTGTCTGTCTGTCTGTCTGTCTGTCTGTCTGTCTGTCTGTCTGTCTGTCTGTCTGTCTGTCTGTCTGTCTGTCTGTCTGTCTGTCTGTCTGTCTGTCTGTCTGTCTGTCTGTCTGTCTGTCTGTCTGTCTGTCTGTCTGTCTGTCTTGTCTGTCCTGTCTGTCTGTCTGTCTGTCTTGTCTGTGTCTGTCTGTCTCTCTCTCGTCTCTCTCTCTCTGCTCTCTCGTCTCTCTCTCTCTCTCTCTCTCTCTCCTCTCTCTCTCTCTCTCTCTGTCTCTCTCTCTCTCTCTCCTGTCTCTCTCTCTCTTCTCTCTCTCTCTCTCCTCCTCTCTTCTCTCTCTCTCTCTCTCTCTCTCTCTCTCTCTCTCTCTCTCTCTGGGCCTGCAGAACAGCCTCGCTCCGGTCTTCTCCAGGCCTCCATCATCTGCTGCTACGTCATGTACCTCACCTTCTCCGCGCTCTCCAGCCGCCCTCCAGAGAAAGGTACCCCACCCATGTGAACACACAAACACACGCACATGAACAGACGCACACGCATGCAGTCACGCAAGCACACATGCACCCATGCACACATAAACGGTCCAGCCACCCTCCAGGGAGGAAAGGTACCCTGCCCATGTGAACACACACACACATGCACATAAAAACATGCACACACGCACGCACATATAATAAAAAACAAGCATGCACACACCCACAGAGCACGTCTCTCCTTCAGTACTGCTTTGAGAATAGCCATTACAGTACTACATACTCCCAGGTCACCGGCTTTTGCGTGTGAATATCGCACACAATTTGCCTTTTAGATTACCTAGCGCAACACCCTTAATGTCCCACCACGCCTGTTTGTTCAGAGCGGGAAACAAAGAGAGGATTGCATTAGTCACAGAGACGTTAGAGAGTCCCTGAGAACTCCTTAAGACCCGGGTCTTATCCGGGGTGTAAGTCTGCGTCACACACGCCCAGACACACTGTACTATGTACACACACACACACACACACACATATATGCAACATCACATGAGATCTAGATACCCAGAAGATGGATTGGAGATCAGGTATGGTGATCGCATTCATGGCCCTATGCGTACGACACGCACCCACCCACGTGCGCCACAGGGTTACCTGATTTACACATGCGCCACACGTAGGTAAATGTAAATGGACAGCGCTCTTCTAACCAGTGGCCACTCAAAGAGCTTTACAATGTTGCCTAACATTTCCCCATTCATGCCCACGTTCACACACCAATGGCGGAGTCAACCACGTAAGGCGACAGCCAGCTCGTCAGGAGCAGTCAGGGTGAGGGGTGTCGCTCAGGGACACCTCAACACTCAGCTAGGAGGAGCCGGGGATCGAACTAGCAACCTTCCGGTTCTCAGCCAACCCGCTCAACCTCCTGAGCCACATGCCGCCCATATAATCATATATATGTATATATTTATTTATATGGACATTTGTGTGCCTTTATGGTCGTGGCGCTGAAACAGGAGAGCAGATAGGGAACGACATGTAGTGTAGGACACCAGGCGGGACTCTAATCTGGGTCGCTACGAGGTGTGTATCCTAGCGTGCTGAGCCACCAAGCGGCCCCACACGGAGCTGACTCCAGCGCGGCCATAGGCTCTGACACGCAGGGGTGGGGGGGGGGGAAGTGGCAGGGTGCCGGGGACGGAGCCTGTCAACAACATAATAACACATCCCGCCGTGGCTATTAGCTTACATATCCCGTGTCCACACACACACATATACGCAGACCGGACATGCGCACACACACATACACGCATAAACAGGGACACACACACGCATAAACAGGCACACACACGCGCGTAAACAAGCACACACACACACGCACAAACAGACACACGCACAAACAGACACACACACACACACAGGCACACTGACACATATCCACACACACACACAGGTGTATACACACACACAGGCACACACAATATTAAACAGACACACACACGCGCACAAACAGACACACACACACACACACAGGCACACTGGACACACGCACCCACACACACACATGCCGTCTAAAAATACACACACACAGGCACACAAACATAAACAGGCACACTGACACGCGTCTTCCAGGCTGTCTCCACGCCTGTGGCGGTCTCTGGGGGTGTTCCTTCAAGTTCACCGTTGTGATGGATGGGGGGGAGTCTCTGAACATCCCTGTTGTCTAGGTAGGAGAGTCAGGGCTTGTCCCGAGGCAGGAGGAAACAGGATATTTCCCTCATGTAACTTTATCACATGGAGACAAATGTTCTGTCCGATTAATGTAAGAGGCATTGTGCCACGGTGGTGCCGGAGGTTTTAATCCCTGAATCATTATCAACCATGTTGTTGTTAGATGTTGTTACATGAGGAAATAACTTGATCAGACTGGTGGCATGAGATAGTGCGATGATAATAAATTGAAGGATATATATATATATATATATCTTCCTTCAAGGTGTGTGTGTGTATGTGTGTGTGTATGTGTGTGATGTAGTGTGTGTGTAGTGTGTGTGTGTGTGTGTTGTGTGGTGTAGTGTGTGTGTGGTGTGTGTGCGTGTGCGTGCGTGTGGTGCGTGCGTGGCGTGCGTGCGTGCGTGGGTGCGTGCGTAGCGTGCGTGCGTGCGTGCGTGCGTGCGTGCGTGCGTGCGTGCGTGTCTGTGTGTGTAAGATATGTTTATAGCAGGCTGAGTGCATATCTCTGCAACAAGTTGCTGCAACGTCCTGCTTGTGCTGCCTCAGGTCTCACTTACTGCACACACCTAGACTTACACACACACACACAAACACACACACACACACACACACACACACACACACACACACACACACACACACACACACACACACACACACACACACACACACACACACACACACACACTCCATAGCTATTCTAAATTGAGACAGTTATTGTTCGTGTGTGTGTTCGTGTGTGTGTGCGTGTGTGTGTGGGGGTGCGTGTGTGTGTGTGTGTGGGGGGGGGGGGGGGCGTGCGTGCGTTTGTGTGTGCATGTGATCAATTCTCATTACACTCCTGTCATCCTGTCAGACCTTGTTTGGCTGCTTTATCCCCGAAGGCGTCTGTGTTCTCCATAACCTCTGGCGTGCAAATACACAAACACACACACACCCGCACACGACACACACACGCACACACACACACACACACACACACACACACACACACACACACACACACACACACACACACACACACACACACACACACACACACACACACACACACACACACACACACACACACACACACACAGTGACACAGGTCAGGAGTCATTTCAGTGGGAAACATGTGCTGCTCCTTGAGATGCATGTTTTAACTCTGGCCCTCTTGCAAACATGTGCATGGGTAATAAGTAGCAGCAGGATCTGAGGGCTGTAATTTGCTTGCTTTTACTGAACTCTGAGGTTCCATATTCTCCACAATAAACTAACACAATCCAACCTTCTGGAACCCACTTGGACAACTAAAATGACGATGAAAATTGACATTTATTAGTGTGTGTCGGTGTGTGTGTGTGTCTGTTTGTGTGTTTGTGTTGGTCTTAATATATGGTGCATGTCTGTGTGTGTGTGTGTGCTTGTGTGTGTTTGTGCGTGTGTCTATTTGTGTGTGGTCTACGTGTGTGTTTGCGTGTATGTGTGCGCATATGTGTCTGTGCCTGTCTGAGTCTGTGTGCGCTTGTGTGTGTTTGTGCGCCTTTACAAGACTACAGTACATGTTTTTCTAGAGAGCGCTGTTGCCCCCAGAGACTGGCTGAAGGCTGTGCGCGAGAGCAGGGGACGGCCCCTATAAAGGACACTATAACCTCGGGGCCCCACTTTAACGAGGAAGAACAGCATCTCTGAGGAAATGAGGCCAGGCTCACCAAACGACATCCCTCGGAGAAGTCGGGGCTGCATTGGGCAATACGTTTACATTAACATTCAGGGCACCTAGCAGACACTTTTATCCAAAGGGACTTTGGATAAAAGTCATTTGTAAGAAATACATTTGTAAGAAGAAGGAAGACGATATATATCGCTGTCGGTACAGTAAGGATGTTCAGAAAAACCAAGCGCCAAGCACCGATAATTGTTAGGTTAACCCATTCCCCGTATACAACAAAGATAGCATGGTTAAGACGCCACACAATTAAGTACTTTTTTTTAGTGCCAGGACGTATAACATACAATAAGTGCGTAAGAGGGGGGGGGGGGGGGTTAGAACAAAAACAACGTCATTGCAGTGTGTATTTATGTCATCTATATCAGTAGGACTTGACTAAGATGTCGTGTGTTTCTCTGCGCCTGTGTCTTTTCCAGTGGTGTACCAGGGGAAGAACATGACAGTGTGTTACCCCAACGTGGGCCAAGAGGGTATCCAGAAGGAAGGCAACGCTGTGGCCATCATCGGGGCCGCCATCATGTACTGCTGTGTGCTGTTTGCGTGGTACGTATAAAGTTATTTCAATCTGAATGTTTGTATTCAACAGTCAATCGCTGCTGCCTGATCTCATAGGCACCTCTGTGTCGGTTTCTCCGTGGAGAATAATCGTTTCGGTAAACCCGTGCGAGAAAAAAGGAAGCAGGAGTCTTTTAGGAATTGCATATTTGCAACAAACACACATTCCAACGATTATTTTAACGTAACTGTCAAAAACGTTTTTTTTCTCTCTCTGAGAGATTCCCAGCGTTTCCCTCCACGGTTTCCCCTGACTGTGTGTTTGTATTCTGACCAGTAATGAGGCGTCCTACTTGGCAGAGGTGTTCGGCCCATTCTGGATGATCAAAGTTTACCGCTACGAGTTCCAGAAAGCTACCTGCTGCTTCTGCTGGCCAGAGGAGGAGGAAGGTGAGGAAAAGGGCCCCCGGCGGGGCCGTTAACACCCCATCAGTCTGCTATCACCGGCTCCACGTATACTGTAAACACAGCACTTCAAAAGACAACTTGATTTAACAGGGGAGGTACAACTTCAGAGGCAAAAAACAAAGGTCTTCAAGCCAATAAAACCGAGCCAATAGGGGGAGGGACTCGCGGTTTCTTGTTGGCAGTCTGGGAGCCTGTACCAGTCTTTAATCATGATTATTATCCTTTCTATTCTCTTATCGCTGATTTGATTGCGATGACACCTTGTTTCTCCGCAGAGGAGGAGATGGTGATTGACGACGAGCACAAGGGCTGTCAGCAGGTGATCCACAACGAGAGCCAGCGCGTGGCATACAGCTACTTCTTCTTCCACTTCGTCTTCTTCCTGGCCTCGCTCTACGTCATGATGACCCTCACCAACTGGTTCAGGTCGGGTCACTGGTTGCGTTCGGTTCAGCCAATCACCGTTGGCCGTGACCCCTGAAGTTGTTTGTCTTTCGTCAAACGCTCTCGTCGTCTTAAAAGCCGTTAGTGAGGTCGTCCGAACCAAACATGGCTGCGTTTCCGTTCCATTCTCTCTTCATCTCTGACTCTCTCTGTCTGTCTCTCTCTGTCTGTCTCTCTCTGTCTCTCTGTCTCTCTGTCTGTCTGTCTGTCTCTCTGTCTCTCTGTCTCTCTCTCTCTCTCTCTCTCTCTCTCTCTCTCTCTCTCTCTCTCTCTCTCTCTCTCTCTCTCTCTCTCTCTCTCTCTCTCTCTCTCTCTCTCTCTCTCTCTCTCTCTCTGTCTGCCTCTATCTCTCCTTCTCAGACTCTATCTCTCTTTCCATCCGTCTCTCTCTGACTCCCGCCGTCTCTGACCCTCTCCCTATCTGACTCCCTCCGTCTCTCTGTGCCTCTCTGACTCTCTCAGTCTCTCTCTCTCTCTGACTCCCTCCGTCTCTCTCTAACTCTCTCCCTCTCTGACTCCCCGTCTCTTTCTCTCTGACTCTCTCCCTCTGTGGTCTCTCTCTGGCTCTCTCCCTCTCTGACTCTGACTCCCTCCGTCTCTCTCTGACTCTCTCCCCCCTCTCTCTCCCTCCCCTCCCCGTGCAGCTATGAGTCGGCCGTGCTGGAGACCACCTTCACCCACGGCAGCTGGTCCACCTTCTGGGTGAAGATGTCGTCGTGCTGGGCGTGCGTGCTGCGTGACGCCTTCTACCGCTGGTCCACCTTCTGGGTGAAGATGTCGTCGTGCTGGGCGTGCGTGACGCTCTACCTCTGGCTGCTCCTGGGCCCACTGTGCCGCTGCCAGGCGGACCACCGGCCCCGGCGCTCGCGCATCAAGCGCCGCGTCACCTCCCCCCGACACGTGGCTGTCAGCGTCTGACGGGGGGCCGGAGGAAGCAAGGAAGCAGGGAAGGAGAGGAGAGGAGGGGATGGGGGAAAACAGATCTGGCAGGACAGACGTGCAGACTCCTGACGGACCCCCTGTCCCGAAGCTCTCCAACGCGGTCGTGTGGATGGACCGAGCCGACCAATCAGGGACCACGTTCTTAGTGACATCGTTGCCGTGACGAATAGACAGAAGGTACTCTGGTACCGCTGTCCTGAGACGTGCTCCGTGGAACCGCACAGGCAGACAAGGCCGTGGAAACACACACAAATTTGCCAAAGGGATTACTAACTATATATAAATATATATATATACTGTATGTATTAGCTCTCACTTTGTAACAAGGTAGTAAAGGGTTTAGGGTTCTAGGCGGCGCAATGGAGTGGTTCTTAGTTTAACTTAGAATGCTTTCTTTATGTGTAGACAAATAAATTACAATTGACCAGCGTGTATGTGTTAACACAAGATAGGACTGGAATGGGCAGGGCTTTATTCTAATATTTAAAACCTTTCAGAGCTTAAAGTACTTCAAACTTCCTGTGATCTTAGAAACACATTTCTTCATTTGACTGCTCATTTGACTGCTGGTGCATTCGATTTTTTACCAGCTGTGCCTATGTCACATTCTAACGCACATTTAGCAAACTAAAACAGTTACCATGACGATATAACTTCGCTTGATTGGATGCTTAAAACTGGTCATCATGCAACCAAATTAAACTAACTTCACCAACTCACGGAAAAGATGCCTTATGTATCATTTCACTGCAAAGTGTGTCTTCTCTCGAAGTTAAAAGCTCTATAAATATGCCTGTGCCCAAAAATGATGAGGACAGGAAAAATTCCACCAAATGTTCCAAAATGTTTCTGGTAACCATGGGGATAAGTAAAGATGATTTAAATGTACATTTGGCCGAGTTGCTGCAAAAAAAAAAGCTGCTCAAAAAAAAGAATCTAAAAAAAAGTCTCACCATGTTTATATTAATGATTCCTCTGAAATGTTATTTACTGTTACTTTATTGTTTACAAGAACATTGCTTCTGTCAAAGTCATACATTTGCATTTTTTTAAAATGTTTTTCACAATTTGTGTAAAATGATTTATCATTATTATACCAGAGAAGATCAAGGGTTCAAAGTGTGAAGGAAAATGTCTGAATATTAAGGTTAGATGCTTTGTCTTGCCTTGGTATAAAATAGTTTCAGTGAGTTTGTGTGACTCAAACTGAAATAAGGGAAGCCTCTTTGAGTGTGTGCGTGTGCATGTGCCGGTGCGTGCGTGTGTGTGTGTGCGTGCGTGTGTGTGTCTGAAGAGCAACATGGTCTGAATAACTTTGATGACTTTAAAACAGTTATATGAACAGGACTTTCAGGCTGGGTCTTCTTACATTGATATTGTCTGTAATGTGTGTAGTTTTATTCAGTTAATACGTTATTCAAATTTTGTTAAATGCATTTGTTTGTTTCTCATAAACCACCGGTTTTCAGATATCTTGTTTGTTATACTTATCTTGAGCTGCCTGTTTTCACAGTCAACGTTGCTGTTAGGTGAATTAGACATAACACCACATTTGACCTCAAAAAATCAATTATACTGTTAAATAAATGTAATCTCTGGAGTTCAGTGGTTAGTGGACATCTACTGGTTTAGCCAGTATGACTTAAAGTTAACGCAAATGTTTTGGCACAACGTGGGCTTGTAAGAGCAAAGAAGATACGTCAAATACATATTACAAATACCCAAGGCGCTTAAATCGTCTATTGACTATTTGGAAGAATACAAAACAATTAAAAATACATTTGCAGCACATTAGTGACACACTAATATCGAATACTGTATATTCATAACTCTTCTTTCATACAAAAACGATTCTAAATATGAATCTCAAAACAGACCTGATTCACTGTACCTTTTTAAATGAAAAAAACGCAACGCAATATATACAATATAAGAAAATATCTTAACAAGCAAAACTGGTATAATGTTAGTTTTTAGCTTATCGTTTATGCATAAATACATTATGTAGAAATATATGGTTCGCTATAGCTACAAAGTAAGTGTAAGAAGGCACGCAAACATTGCAGTTAATATCATCAGCATATCATATCAATAGAAATATCATAATGGCCATTTTAGTCCTTCTCTTTGGTAGTTACTTAACTGTGGCAATAAATGACCACTTAAAGTGCTATGCGTGGTTCAATTTTCGTTTTTTTTTAAATAAACACAGAGTCCTTTTGGTTTAGAATTCCTCTTCTCCACACGAGACAGTGCTCTGAGACGTTGAGTGTTGGGGAGGTGTGTCTCCCTTGTTTGATCCGTTCACTCCAGATTATCGTACTCGGAGAATATCAGGTTACAGCCTTCACCAGTAGACATCGGTCTGCTGCTGCAGGTTTCTGGAAACACACCAGTTGTTACAACTCTGTGTGACCTGCAGTCACATCTCATCATCCACCTCAGCAGAATGAACCCCTCGCACACCTTGACATCTTGTTTCCCTTTCTGTCTTGTAGAAGCTTGAACAGTCATTTGCTGTAAAGAACAAAGCTTTTCTTACTCTGGGAAGAAACAAAAAACCGAGCACCTTGACATCTTGTTTCCCTTTCTGTCTTGTAGAAGCTTGAACAGTCATTTGCTGTAAAGAACAAAGCTTTTCTTACTCTGGGAAGAAACAAAAAACCGAGCCGCTTGTAACCGGTGAGGTTTCGTCATTGGAACTCGTATCCTGCGACAGACATCTCTCAGCTTTCCCGCAGAAGCCAAGGGGCAACCCGGTTGAGAAGACCCAGGGTATGTTTAGGAGGAGGAAGGCCACATCCTGGGTCAACCCTGGTCCAGGCCTTGCAGGGGAAGGGGTATTAGTGGTGGGCTTCTCAATAGTCTTTGAAAACCACATCCTTAGATCCCAGGTCAGAGAAGAAGGTGAAGGAGCCTCAGGAGACATGAAAGCTCAGAGTACCGGGTTGGGGTAAAGGTTTGTAGAAGGGATTCAATCCGATGATTAAATACCTCTCTCTCATTCTGTCTCCCTGTCCCTCTCTCTCTCTACCAGTCCATCTCCCTGTCTCTGTCTGTCTGTCTCTGTCTGTCTCTGTCTGTCTGTCTCTGTCTGTCTGTCTCTGTCTCTGTCTGTCTGTCTGTGTCTGTCTGCCTCTCTGTCTCTGTCTGTCTCTCTGTCTCTGTCTGTCTGTCTGTCTGTCTGTCTGTCTGTCTCTTGTCTATCT
>OLKM01000630.1:45359-54925 GCA_900291075.1 Melanogrammus aeglefinus | reverse complement strand
CCCGGACCGCCTAACAGTTCCGCACAATAACCCTGCGGGGTGTAAAGAGGAGAACAGGTGAGGTTCCTGTCAGCAGCCTTTTGCGTGCGTGATGGCTGAGTAGCTGACCACTTCGTGAGGATGTGTGTGTTGGGACAGCCAGAACGGTAGTAACCGAACCACTCAAGTTTGGCTTCTCTTTTTCCTGCTGCCCTGATTACTTCATTGATTCAATTAATTGGCTTCATTTTTTAAAACATTCACTTTAATTGAACATCTTTTACAGATGTAATATTTCAGCCGCACATTCTATTTTCACAGTTTTGGCTTGAAAATGGCAGCCTAAAGTGCACACACAGATCACACGTCACTCACGTCTTACTCGCATCCGCATACGCCACACATCACGGACGCAGCAACACAACGGCACACGCCACACGCACACGCACACGCACACACACACACACACACACACTCACACAGAAGAGGAACGTACTGTCGTACAGGAGGGGAGTGAGGCGGGAGGAACGTACGGTCAGGAGGGGAGTGGGGCAGGAGGTTCCTGTGGCTGTCTTCCCTCTCCAGACGAGGCAGGATGGGCTGGTGGAGGCTCGGGTGGAGGCTCGGGCGGTGGCTCGGGCGGTGGCGGTCGTGCGACGAGGTCGGGCGTTTGGGCTTGGCCGGTCTGCCCCCTGGGTGAACTTATCAAATCAAATCAAACTTTATTACCATGGCGCCTTTCATTCAAAATTGCCATACAAGGTGCTTAACAATGCAATGAAAACAATCCAAAATAACAATACAAATAAATAAATAGATAATAAAGAGAATGCTGAACTAAAAAGGTTTGAAGGTGATCACAGTCTTCGGGGACACACACATCAGAGAGAGATTCAGTATCCCAAACGGCTCGAGCCTCAGTTTTAGTCAGTTTGATCTTTGAGTGACAGTGGGTGTTAGTGGTCTCGTCATTTCCTGGCATCGATGTGCAATCGCTGTCTGGATGTGTTGGAAACACACATTATTCCCCTGGGATAAGGAAGGCGTTAATTCATGCAGAACACATCAAAATTGTAGCGGAACGGCCAGACCGACCCTGGGGGTGGAATGGCTGACGTCTGCGGTCGGATCCCAGCCAGGTGTAAATGCCATCCGTACAGCTTAGCCCCGTTGTCGAGAGGAGAGTGTGCCCGACGGGTTACAACCTGCTCTCATCCGGCGCTCTCAGAATAGCCCAGTGACTCATCTCAACATAATCCCAATATCTCATCTCAATATAAATGAACATCTATTCAATGGATGACCCTTTGAATAAAATAGCTGACAGATGCTCGCAAATTGACCGCTTTCACGGGCATCTCAGGCCACAAGTATAGCCCATAGCAACGGCTTCTCTTGACCAAGGCTGCAAACATGTTTTGTTGCTCGGTCCAAGAATGAAGATATCAGAACCCCAGGTGGGGAGCTACGGCTCTGATCAGATATCCTTGTTCAGATAACGGAGCCAGGTAGATCCTGTTTCCATTGAGGCCATAGTCCACAATGCTGATATCCAAAATGTCAAGGTGTCCCGACGTAATTGCTCCCAAGTTCAACAACAGACAGGAACAGACAGGAAAAGACAGACTGGAACAATTTATTAAATGGCTTAAATGGCCTTTTCTAAGTGTATCATTTAAAATAAATACAACTTCACCAGAAGGTATGCACTAATAAAAACAAACCAAATTACATTTTCTAACGTTTGGAGTCCATAACAATACAACTGACCTTTTAATGCCATAGAGTATATAGAGTGGATATCCTAAGGTCAAAGGTTATTGTGCTTTATTTGCACAAAGCAGCAGCCTACTTATACACTGAACCCCCTGCACCTCTTTGTAATTACTTTAGGCAAAAACAGAATAACACAGTTGGTGGACATACAGGAACACAGTCATTACGTTCTGTTTACTATGCGAGCCCTGGGAATATATTTGCCTGGCCACAAGCCCAACAGATAAAAATAGATTTAAAGTGACTTCCATTTCCAAGTGACTTCCCCCCTGCCCCCCCCCCCCCCCCACAACCCCTCACGGTACCCCAGAACTTTCCTAACAGAATGTAACTCCTTATTTGGCCATGGTCCCCCAGCTGGTGACAGACTACATGCTGCTCGGATCTACACAAACCGTGAACAGGTTGTGGGTTTAAAGCTTCGTTCAGACAAATGAGAGGAGCTGGATAAACAGCCTGTCGCTGTCAGGTCTCGGCAGCGCTAACAGCACTAAGATATGTGGTCTTGAGGACCCACCGATGCTAGCAATGGCCTTGTAAAGAGAGTCAACGTTTGGGCCGCAGAGCAAAACAGGAAACTATTACTGTCATCAGCCTGTTAACCCTTGTTTATAATGGCACCGCTTCCTTTAAGGATAACATAAACCTCCGACCCAAACAAGGAAACAGACACCCCCTAAAAAGAAAAAGAAAACTGCTCAAGATAACTAAATGGTGAATGGACTGCATTTGTACAGCGCTTTTCTCACCAGTGGCCCTGTCACACCAAATTTGTACCGGGTGCCAAATTTGTACCGGGTTACGTAATCCATTCCAAACCTGCAACGGATGATCGCGGACGATCGCGTCGAATGACGTAGGAAAGTTCGCGAACATTCTCGATATCGTTCACGGAGCGCGACAAGACAGATAACACTTATTTTACTTACAAATTAGTTCCTAATTTACATTTATTAGCGTTCCTACACTTTAAACACACAGTTTACTAGATAAATTCGATGAAACAATTAAATGCAATACAAATATAAAGTAAAAACAAGTGTTATCTAGCGATCCGTTATCTGTATTATGTTATTTCGTCTTTGGCAACATGAGCGCGAATGTTTTTTGAAACCTGCTTTATACACTCAGTTTACTAGCTAAATGCGATTAAACAATTAAATCCAATACAAATATAAAGTTAGGAACGCTAATAAATGTAATTAGGAACGCTAATAAATGTAATTTGTAGAATAAGTGTTATCTGTCTTGTCACGCTCCATGAACGATATCGAGAACGTTCGCGAACTTTCCTACGTCATTCGACGTGATCGTCCGCGGTCATCTGTTGCTAGGCAGGTTTGGAATGGATTATGTAACCCGGTACAAATTTGGCACCCGGTACAAATTTGGTGTGACAGCCCCTCAAAGTGCCTTACAATATTGCCTAAAATTCACCCATTCATGCACACATTCACACACTGACGACGGTGTCAGCTACGCAAGGTAACAGCCGGCTCTTCGGGAGCAGTTAGGGTGAGGGGCGTCTTGCTCAGGGACACCTCGACATTCTTGGCTAGGAGGAACCGGGGATCGAACTCGCAACCTTCCGGTTACCAGCCAACCCGCTCTCCCTCCTGAGCCACATGCCGCCCTGAATGAGTCCGGGGCTTACAGGGGCTTACCCCATTTTGGTCTGACGGAGACGGGTTGTGGCCGGCTGGATGTGGTGGTGGAGGTGGTGGTGGTGGTGGTGGAGGGGGGCTGCTCCCAGGGCAGGTAGCTGGTGTGGTGGGGCTGACGCAGGGGGCTCCTCCGACCGTGGTAGAGGTTGTAGCGGTCGGGTGGGAGCCAGTACTCGTACTCTATCCCCGGGTTACTGTCTGTCGCCAGCACCTGTGGACAGACACGCACATACACGCACACACACGCACACACACACGCACACGCGTGCACACACACGCACACACACACACACACACACACACACACACACACACACACACACACACACACACACACACACACACACACACACACACACACACACACAGATGTGGAATACGATTAAAATCCAACTCCATCCACCAGCTACAATAAATTTGTAAACCATGAATAAGTAATGAGATGCTTCTTATCAAAGGCCATGCTCCGGCAGACCATAATACGCAGCATGTTGGACAACAAGCTAACCCGACGACCGGCCTTGTCGTTACAACTAGCGCCCGCGGGAATCAAAAGCATCTTCCTGGTTGGATGGAGGTGCTTTGGCGTGACGTTGTGCTAGGGGCCGTGTGTTAAGTGCCGACGATGAGCTCTCGGTGTGTCTGTTTCGGTGTTGCCGCGGCGACGCGCTGACCATGACGTGCAGGTCCTCGTGGGTTGGCCCCGACACCTCGAAGCTCTCCCAGGTGTCGGCGGAGCGGCGGTAGAGCAGCTTGGTGCCGGCCACGCTGTACTCCCCGGGGACGCTGATCTTCCAGTGGCCGTTGATCACGAACTGGGAGTGGCCGTTCTGGAGAGCTGAGGGGGGAGGAGAGGAGGGAGGGAGGAGGGGGAGGGAGGGGGGAGGGGGAGAGGGAGAGAGGGGAGGGAGGAGGTAGGAGAAGGGAGGAGAAGGGAGGGTGAGAGGAGAGAGATGGAGGGAGGACAGGAGGGAGCAGGAGGAGGAGGGGAGGAGGAGGGAGGAGGGAGAGGAGGGGGGAGGGAGGGAGGGAGGAGGGAGGAGAGAGGAGGTGGGAGGGAGAGGAGGAGGTAGGAGAGGGAGGGGGAGGGAGGGAGGGAAGGAGGAGGGAGGGAAGGGAGGGAGGAGGAAGGAGGGAGGAGGAAGGGAGAGAAGGAGGGGGGGAAGGATGGGAGGAAGGAAGGAGGAAAGGAAGAAAGGGGGTAAGGAAGTAAGGAAGGAAGGTATGGCAGAAGGACAGAAGGAAGTAAGGAAGGAAGGTATGGCAGTGTATGAAGTGCAGCTCTCGTTTAATGTTCCGATGATAGCATTACTCTGGCTAATGATTGCCCAAACGTAACCGGATTAAACAACTGACTCAACGCGTGCCCAGCTTGCCCTCCGATACTTGGCCAGTGGGGCTGAGGAGGGATGGGATTTTCCATGACATGGGAAGGGAAAATACTTTCACCTGTCTAATCCCCGGCGCTCAGAGTTTCCCATGTCCCGGGTCACAGCGTGTTCTGTTTCAAGGGCCCGCTCACTCTGGTCCGGGGAGGACGGGTGAGAATAGAGGCGCGGGGTGACAGTGTTGTTTGAGGAGGCTACAGTTTGCCCAGAGAGCAGCTGGCTATCAGAAGACAAATTGTACAGTGGCGCCTCTTGTATCTACAAAGATGAGCCCGCTATCTTTGGACACACAGAGACAGGCTGAGGAGAGGGGATCCAGTAGGCTGAGAGGGTGTGTGTGTGTGTGTGTGTGTGTGTGTGTGTGTGTGTGTGTGTGTGTGTGTGTGTGTGTGTGTGTGTGACTGTGTGTCTGTGTGTCTCTGTAGTCTGGGTGAGAAAGTGCGTGTGTGTGTGACTGTGTGTGTGTGTGTGTGTATATGTGCTTGTGCTGTGTGTGTGTGTGCCCGTGTGTGTGTCTGTGTGCTTGTGTGTCTGTGTGTGTTTGCATGTGCGTGCGTGCGTACGTGCGTGTCTTTGTGTGTGTGTGTGCGAGGGGGCTGGCGTGGTTACCCAGATAGTTCCTGCTGTTGTCGGTCACTCTGATGTGCGTGGCCCCGGCTGGTATCATGGCCACTTCGTTGTATCCCAGAGCGCCCCCTGGGTCAACAGAAACACTCATTCACAAAATGAACCTTCTTCGCTTTTAATGAAACCGCACACAGTTGCCAACTTTGTGTTTTCCCAACGGCAGGAATCTCTCTTTCTCCTTCCGCTCTATAAACTTCACGGGATATTTGACAAAGAGAGCCCAGCAGAAATCAAGCTTGTCGTCAATAGGCGCCTTATATCTTCTGAGCGCGGTATATATCAGTAGGACACAAAGGGAAAAGTCTTTGGGCGAGGGAATCCTTAGAGAAGGTTCTTGAGCTGAACTCTGTAGGGCATCGGGGGGGGGGGGGGGGGGCGTGGACATTAACACACACACAAAGACGGCTGTACCCCTTTTATTCCCCGTCACCAGGAATGCCCACAATGGACGCTCTTTTCAAGGGTTTCGGCGCTTGGTATAATCGGTGTGATCCACAACCTTACTTCTTGTGTTGGTTATTCATTTTGGATTACAGTGCTGTGGTTTGTTCGTACAATTGTACTTAGCGGTACTTAACTCTACACACCTGTTTGCAGTGGTACGTACATGTTGTTGGTTAATATGTGAATAACTTACTCAAGGTTCAGCTCTCGCCTGTCATTGGCCAGTGTGACTCGCTGCCAGTGAACCTGACCGGAATATTCCAGCACTTTGATTCATATTATACATTAACTGGCCTTTCGCACACAATATACTAACATCACGACACAAATACAGAGGTGCAGTGAACCGCGTTAACCTCTGAACGGGAGAAACCCGGGCAGACCCGCTCGATCCGAGGCGATAATTCAGCCCACAAAACACAAATCAAATCAAACACTGGACACTATGGTCCCCCCCCCCCCTCCCTGCTGCGCAGGAGTGAAAGCGGGCCCCGGGGCCCCGGCTGACTCAGAACCCCCCCCCCCGCAGCCATGCCTGAGCGAGCGGAGAGAGACGCTTCGGTTACTCGTGCTCATCGGCGTCCAGACCCAACGATAACCGTCCGATCGGGGGGGGGTGGGAAGGGGTCCGAGGGAGTTGAGGGGTACGGGGTGGTCCAAACCAAGGTTTGGACAGTTACAGCGAAAAGCGGGTTCGACCACGGGGAGGCTGGGGGTGTGTTGACCTTCCAGCGAGAGGCGTCTAGCCTCCCGGTCAGAAGGCAGAATACCGCAGCGGGAGGAAAGGAATCCGGCAAATAAAATAGAACACAACCAGACCCAAACAAAGTCTCTTGTTATGGGTTAGGGCCGCTCTTCGCTCGCTGCGTCTGTCAGCACGGCTCCAGAACAGCCAGCAGGCCCAGGAGTACACGACCGGCCAGACGGACTCACTCAGCGGAGACATGCCGATGGGTGACGCAAACAAGCCGCTGTTGTGTGTGTGTGGGTGGGTGTGTGTGTGTGTGTGTGTGTGTGTGTGTGTGTGTGTGTGTGTGTGTGTGTGTGTGTGTGTGTGTGTGTGTGTGTGGTGTGTGTGTGTGTGTGTGGTGTGTCTGTGTGTGTCTGTGTGTGTGTGTGTGTGATTATGATGTGTTGTGTCTATCGTGCTTGTTCAAAGTGGGAATTCCAAAACACAAAGACGCACACGGTCCTTCGACAACTCTTGTGTTTGCACACAACCATCACTATGTGCGTGCGTATGCGTGTGCGTGTGCATGTGCACGGAGATGACATCACGTGCGCGTGGGGAGTCTGTGCTGTCAATCACGCCGGAGCCACTTATAAGTACAGAGCGTTTCCCTGGCGCGGTGTCAACATGGTGGCCTTGCCTGCTCTCCCCCTCATCCCCCCCCCCCCCCGCCCCACTTCACAATTATGCTGTCAGACTGAAAACAAGATAAAATGCTTCCATCTGCCAAGGTCCCGCTGCGCGCCACAAGAGCTCAGCTTGGACCGCCGCCAGCGCCCTTGTTGTGCACGGCAGTCGTCACGGTTCACGTCTATTTTATCCGAACTTAATAACCGTTTGGAGGGGGGGGGGACTAAATGAAAGGAAAACGCTTAGCAAAGGTCAACGGTGGATGATTGCTAAGTTAGGACACGTCTGTAACTGTCCAGAAGCAGATATAGTTCTGCTATTCACTAAAGCATAACACATACATAAGGTATGTGTATCTGTGTGTGTGTGTGTGTGTGTGTGTGTGTGTGTGTGTGTGTGTGTGTGTGTGTGTGTGTGTGTGTGTGTGTGTGTGTGTGTGTGTGTGTGTGTGTGTGCGTGTGCGTCGGTGTGCGTCGGTGTGTGTGTGTGTGTGTGTGTGTGTGTGTGTCTATCTGTCTGTCTGTGTACGCGTGAGTCTATGTGGTCGCGTGAGTGTGTGTGTGTGTGTCCATATGTGTATGCAGGAGTCTACTGTATGCGTGCGCGCGTGTGTGTGTGTGTGTCGTGTGTGCATGCAGGAGTGTGTGTGTGTGTGTGTGTGTGTGTGTGTTTGCATGCATGTGTGTGCGTGTGTGTGTTTGCGTGTGTGTGTGTGTGTGTGTGTGTGTGTGTGTGTGTGTGTGTGTGTGTGTGTGTGTGTGTGTGTGTGTGTGTGCGTCGGTGTGTGTGTGTATGTGTGTGTGGTTCCCACCTGCCTCCTGGCCAGTGCTCTGGTACACACTCTTGTGGTGCAGACAGGAGCTGTTCTGCCCCCCACACACCATGCAGGCGTCCTCCTGCTGGTCTGACCCCAGGATGTAGTCACAGCCGGGCATCTGTAGGCCACACACACACACACACACACACACACACACACACACACACACACACACACACACACACACACACACACACACACACACACACACACACACACACACACACACACACACACACACACACAAGCACACACACACACACACACACACGCACACAGCACACACACGCAAGCACACACACACACACATACGCACAGACACACACACACGCAAGCACACACACACACAAACACTTATTATTTAAAACATATATAATATAGATGAAATAAAAGATATTCTGCGTATATAGGATTGATGAAGGCCACAAGGATTGATGAAGGCCACAACTTATACACTGTGAAGAGTTTTGGTGTTGGACTATCTCCAGTGTCCTTAGTCCAGTTTCACACACACACACACACACACACACACACACACACACACACACACACACACACACACACACACACACACACACACACACACACACACACACACACACAACACACACCCTCACACACACACACACACACACACACACACACACACACACACACACACACACACACACACACACACACACACACACACACACACACACACACACACACACACACACACACACACACACACACCCTCATCTGTTTTGTCTTCCCTGCTCCTCCACCCTCTCGGCCCACATGTAAGTGCTAACCCTTCCACTAATAAACACACTCAACGGGGTACAGTGCGACCTTTCTCTGAAGTGCAACCATCCCAAGCTGCCCTTAAATATAATTAAGGGGCAACATTAAGACCGAGAGACCACGACATCTCACGTGGTCGTCAGACTATGGAAGCACATCCCGAGAGTACGCAGCCAAACGTCTGAGGGGCTGAGGGGCCCCTATGAATCAGCCCAGCCATCCATTGTGGTGATGGAGGGTGGGCTCCATTCATGATCCTCTGGCTCCTCTGGCTGTGGTCAGGGGCCCAGGGGCCCAGGTGTGGAGCAGGGAGACACCGTGAGTCAAGAGGGGCCGTGCAGGGGGTGGGGGTGGGGGTGGGGGTGGGGTGGGGGAGGGGGGGTGGTGATCAGGCAGGCCTGATGGCCGCCTGCCATCCGTCCTGATCACCAACGACGAGGCTTTGTCGGGACGAGGGAGCCAGCAGTCTGGGTAACCTGTTATCACCTTACCCCTCCCACCTCTTAAGGACACAAGGGCCCTGTGTGTGTGTGTGTGTGTGTGTGTGTGTGTGTGTGTGTGTGTGTGTGTGTGTGTGTGTGTGTGTGTGTGTGTGTGTGTGTGTGTGTGTGTGTGTGTGTGTGTGTGTGTGTGTGTGTGTGTGTGTGTGTGTGTGTGTGTGTGTGTGTGTGTTCAAAGGACAGGATATTAACTGTCAGTGAAAGGGTGGCCAAACGCTTAAGTGT
>OLKM01000630.1:37859-40359 GCA_900291075.1 Melanogrammus aeglefinus | reverse complement strand
TAGAGCATGGCAGAGCTGATAACCCACTGGAACAAAGCCGTGGGAACTGCCTTGTCGTGTTCGGGAAACACAGGTTAATATGTCAGTAAAATTCCTGATCACACCCTTCAACCCTCGGACTGTACACCTGGAGCACACAGACCTATCTGGTCCCGTCCTGCAGTGGAACAGGAACCATTGTTGGAGACATGCGTTAGAAGACAGTCGTCCAAACAAGGGCTGTTGACCTAGGGGGAGCAAAGCTTCTGACCTTGGTGTTGCATATCTTGTACTGTCTGGGCTCCCCAGCACATGGCCCTCCCACTGGATTCCTATTGGTCAGGGAGAAACACACACACTTTGTTTCAAGTCTTTTAAATCTATCTATTTTAAATCTTTTAAAAGATCAAGGAGTAGCGATAACCCTCTTGAAGCAATATACACGCAGTGCCGACAGAGGACTCAAATCAACAACAATGTGTTATTTATGTTTTGGTAAACATTGGATTTGTGTCAGTGTCCCAACGTGGAGGGTAGCACACTTTATAACGCAGACATTAAAAGGGTTTGTCCGATCCCGAATGCTGCAATACGAGCACTTTTGGATGCATCGTCTGAAAGTGGGGACTTTGAAAAAAGCATTTGTCGACTCGGTGACCCCTAACATGAATAAAGGCGACAACAAAGAAAACGGTGACACAAGGTAGTAGCAAAACACCAGACGGGGAATAAGACCAATCAGAAGCAAAAGTTGAACACATGATTCCTTTTCGCACGAGATAAGAAAGGGGGCGAAAAATACATCGTCACCCAAAAACACACAGTTCAAGAAAAAGTAAAAAAGTGATGGAGTGAGGAAGAGGAGGGACATGGACGGTGGTGTTACCTGGTGATGCAGGTGCGCGTGCGGACGGAGGCTCCGCCCCCACAGGTGCGCGAGCACATGGACCAGCCGCTCCAGGAGGCCCACTCGTTCCTGAGGTGCAGCTGTCGCCGCACGCGCAGAGGGGCCCCTGGGGAGCCCGCCCCTGGGGAGCCGGCCCCTGGGGAGCCGGCCCCGGCAGACCCCCACGCAGACACCCAAGAGGACTGTGGGACGGCAGGTACAAGACAGGGGAGAGGAGAGGAGGGGAGAGGAGGGGAGAGGAGGAGGAGGGGGAGGGAGAGGAGGGAAAGAGAGGGAGGGGGAGGGGAGGGAGGGAGGGAGGGAGGGGAGGAAGAGGAGGGAGAGGAGAGGGGGAGGAGAGAGGAGGGAGAGGAGGGGGAGGGAGGGAGGGAGAGGAGAGGAGAGGAAGAGGGGAGGGAGAGAGGGAGAGAGGAGTAAGGGGAGGGAAGAGGGGAGGAGGAGGGAGGGGAGGAGGGAGGAGAGGATCGGAGAGAAGGAGGGGAAGGGGCGAGGGGAGGAGAGGGAGGGAGAGGAGAGAGAGGAGGGGAGAGGAGGGGAGAGGAGAGGGAGGAGGAGGGGGAGGGAGAGGAGAGGAGAGAAGGGAGGGGGAGAAAGGAGAGGGAGAGAGGAGGGGGGAGGGAGAGGAAAGAGAGGAGGGAGGGAGGAGAGGAGGGGAGAGGAGGGAGGGGAGGGAGGGGAGAGGAGGGAGAGGAGGGGGGAGGGAGAGGAGGGGAGGAAATTAGAGAGACAGAAAAATGAGATCAGTTGTACGGACAGTAACCTGTCTTTTAAACCAGTACCAGAAGGGGAAGGTACTGGACAGAGCCGTGCTTATTCTGGTGTAGTGAAGCGTTGGTGGAGAGGTGAATCCTACTTGACTTCCATCCCTCCGGGGTGATTGTACAAACACGGGTTTGTGCGCCTCAAAGCACTCGATTGCCATTCTTGGAATGAATGACCTTTTGTGCTGCCGGTTTACGCTGTGTGTGTATGCGAGTGTGTGCAGGCGACAGGTTTCTGCTGGAGAGGAGGTGATTACTTAAAGGTTGCAGTGAGAAATGTGCCTTCTCTGTTTCCCCTGATCCCTCATCAGCATTTAGACACAATCCTCTCCCTGGAAGACTATCAGGCAATAACTGAATGACTGGCACTTGTCAGCAGCCTATCATACTGTGCATCCATGTGCACACACTTATATGTGTCTGTCTGTCTGTCTGTCTGTCTGTCTGTCTTTGTGTGTGCATGTGTGTGCGTGTGCGTGCGTGCGTGTGTGTGTGCATACGTGCGCGTGTGTGCGCATGTGCGTGCGCGTGCGTGTGTGCATACGTGCGCGTGTGTGCGTGCGTGCGTGCGTGTGTGCATGTGTGCGCGTGTGTGCGTGCATGCGTGCGGCAACTAGGCCTCTGACTGATGTTGTTTGCGTATTCCGTGTTTCCCCATTAACCATTTCCCATTTCCTATTCCATATATCCCAGCTGATAATCCTTCCATCTCATGTCCAAATGTCATATTTTGACATGTTGGAACTTGCTACATCTCTACAGTCTGACATCGGCTCTAAAACGCGTGTTAGCCTCTTGGTTTCCATGGGGACAGACCCAAACGCAGCTCAAAAGCAATTCCATAGAGCTGCAT
>OLKM01000630.1:27859-30359 GCA_900291075.1 Melanogrammus aeglefinus | reverse complement strand
GCAGTAGGTCTTAACCTTTGACCTTCACTGATTTGGCCGTGACCCTAGAAAAACCTGATGGTTTTAGGAGGAGCGCTGGGGAATCAATTGCCATAACCTTAAGCAGATGTCCAGTGAAAAGTGGGTGTGGCGACATCACACCCATCACACCTCCCCCTCCCCCTCCTGCATTGACGGCGGACAATGGAAAACTGGGGTGTTTTTTGTTGGGGATCAGCACAGGGTCGAGTCCTGTGAACCTGCGGCTTTGTGGATGCGCAGCTGTCCATTTCAAGGGGGCCGCGGTTCACGACGCATACAAGCACTTAACACCTAAGTCCCATGGTATGCATTGTGCCGTGAGGGGCTTTAAGTGACGGCAGTCAACGACTTAATGACCAGGAGGCCTGTGAGTGGCCGTTCTGTTATTTTTCTGTTTCTTGTCTGCGTGTCCAGAGCCAGACTCTAAGGTCGCTGGGGGCCATCACTTTGCAGAACGACTCACAGGACAATCAGAGCGTATTTGGCATGTTGACATACGTCAGAGAGTACGGGATTTTCTTTTTTCTAACGCCTTTATCCAAGAATGATATTCTGACCACTATCACATAGAAACAATCAATACACAGTAACACTATCAGTAAGCTGGTTTCTATATCTGCTCTAGCAAGGTCTTTGAAGATCTAGGGTGCACACAGTGCTCTCTCTCTCTCTCTCTCTCTCTCTCTCTCTCTCTCTCTCTCTCTCTCTCTCTCTCTCTCTCTCTCTCTCTCTCTCTCTCTCTCTCTCTCTCTCTCTCTCTCTCTCAATTCTAGTCTCTCTCTCTCTCTCTCTCTCTCTCTCTCTCTCTCTCTCTCTCTCTCTCTCTCTCTCTCGGGATTCTGCCACATTATCTCATAGAAACAATCAATCCGTAGAAACGCTAGCAAGGTCTTTGAAGCAAGCATGCTCTAGCAAGGTCTTTGCAAATCTAGGGTGCACACAGCGCAGTGCGTCCTTATCTGATTCAACCCCACAACAGTCTCCATCAGCAGGACGTTGATGGATCGTTTAAGGCGGTTTCTTCAACAATTTCTCCGTCAACTGCCGAGTTACATGATGTAAGGACCAAGGATGGACTTCAGGAATGTCTTTAAATTGAGTTCCCTCTCATAGTGACTGACTGGTCTGTCCGTGTGTACAGAAATCCCCAGGCTAAGGATTTGCAACAGGAGCCCCGGGGAGAAACTGATGTCATTGTGTGTAACAGTTAATTGCAGGACTGATGCAGGTGTACAAATAAGTTCAATGCCCCCCATGCAAAGGAGATTAGACGTATATCAGGGGGGTGATGGCTCTATCCCCGACCAACATTCCTTATCAGAGGGGTTGAGGGGAGGTTCGGCTCTCTTTGTTCTCTCCGACGAGTGAGGCTTTAAGCACCTCAGCCTCTGACAGCCTGCTCATTCGGTGTGGCACGTTGGAAGTCAGTCTGTCCTCCTGATAAGGATGCCAGACACCACATACTTTATGTGTGGTGATGTTTACTTCTAGACTATTCCAGTAAAGGCAGAGATCTTTATGTCCAAATTGTGATTTTGGATCGGGAGATGGGCCTCTCCCCCATTGACAATAAATTCATGAATAAAATCAACATCAAGACTCCAAATTAAGAGTTTTCCATTGTGAGGATGTCATGGGATAAGAAGACCAAATGTGAGCAGGGGTATGCCTATGTATAGCCTTCACTATAAAGAGATAAAGGCCCTAACAGGACGTGTGGAATGTACTGCCAAAGGTTGAGCGCCTCCCGCAATCTCGCCGATATGAAAGGAGGATTACCTCATCCACTGGCCAGAAGTACAGTAGATTGGATCAGAAGGAAGATCAGATCGCTCAGAAGGAAGGAAAAAACCCCACTGTTGCTCAGGTGACTCCGCACGCAACTGAATGGGTTCAACCGGAACACGCACCGCAGTGCACGTAGTCATAGCCAATTACACGCATGTACAATATAAATAAGTAGGGGAAGGGAAAGATCTTTTGGACGCTCAGTCTGGGGGGGTTGAGCGGTGAATCACCGGAGGTCTCCCGGTGTTTCGTTTCTCAGTTCACATTACGCACGTTGAAAAACGACACAGTGTGATAAAAGTGGCTCATCTGCAAACAGAAGTGGAAAAATAAAGATCCTACCTCATGAACGAGGACGACATGGTAGATCCTCGGGAGCACGGATCAGTTGTGAATCCACATCTGTGGTCAGGTGCGAGTCGCGCCTTTATCACCGAGTCAACAGTTGCGACACAAATTCCATGACGAGACGCTCCAGATATGATATTTAATATATATATATATATATATAGATATCGATTTATAGCCCAGACCGCTCATGTCTTGTTTATTTTCTCCCGAGAGAAAGTGTCCAACAACTTTCTCCTAATCCATCAAAATAAGAAACATCTTCCTCTTTATTCCAGAGTCTCCTCGTCAAACACATAACATTGCTGTTCTCCTCATAATCAACGTGATGATGTGAAAATCG
>OLKM01000630.1:0-10621 GCA_900291075.1 Melanogrammus aeglefinus | reverse complement strand
TTCCTTTTTTGCTATGGTTAATTTGTTTTGAAATGGTGAATTCTAAATAATATTTAGGTATTTTTGCCATCTGCAGGTATTATTGAATTGATATCGAAGCAATTGGATCAATATCAAATCCAAATCGAGTCGAATCAAGACCTAAAGAATAGAAGTGAACTGAGTTGTGAGGTACCTGACGATACCCCTACTAATAAGGTGCACTCTATGGTTATTCTTAGGCCTTATTATTTCTTCCTTCCGTTCTCTCCTTCTTATTATTCTGTTTGAGGTTACCACACATGATCAGTATTTAAACCTAGAAGGGGTCTATCTGTGGGCGTGTCTCGTTCTACTAGCCGACTGAAACACGAGTCAGCCTGCTGGGCTAGAGCCACGGACATTACCACGGATGGAGGGGGGGGTGTGAGCGAGAGGGGGAGGTGATTCGGTACCTGGTAGGACAGAGCTTTTTCTTGATGACTAGAGAACTGCTGCTCCAGGAAGGGGTCGCTGAAGAACGATTTTTGGTTTTGCTGTCAAACACAGAAACACACACACACACACAACACACACTAGTCAATGGGAAGGACGAGGCACAACACACACACACACACACACCGGGGCAAAGGCCATGGTGAGGACACGGACACGGCGGGAGGCAGTCGGGCCCAGACACGCTCAATACGCTCAATACTAACCGGGCTGCCGGTGAATTCCAGGGGAATGTTGTTGATGGGGGAGGAGGGCTGCTGCTGCTGCTGGTGCTGCTGCTGGTGTTGTTGTTGGTGGTGTTGTTGTTGTTGTTGTTGCTGCTGTTGTTGTTGTTGTTGTTGTTGTTGTTGGTGCTGCTGCTGCTGTTGCTGCTGTTGTTGTTGATGGTGCTGTTGTTGTTGGTGGTGTTGATGATGTTGAAGTTGTTGTTGGTGGTGCTGTTGTTGTTGTTGTTGTTGTTGTTGTTGTTGGTGCTGCTGCTGGTGGTGGTGGTGCAGCTGTTGTTGATGGTGCTGCTGCTGCTGCTGGTGACGGGGCTGCCCCTGGCCCAGTGCATGCTGGGACTGCTGATAGAGCGGGTAGGGTGGCGGCGGCTCCATGGGCATGCCGCTGGTGTCCAAGGCAACCCCCTGAGCAGGACAGGGTGCCGAGGGGAGTTGGGGGGGCAGTTAGGAGGAGGACAAAACAAACCGTCTGCAGAGAGGCTCTGCCGTGCCCTCAGGGTCAGCAGCCGTTTGGACCGCCTAGCCAAGGTTAGTGACGTCCACATGGACACAATGTCCTCCGTAAAGACTGTATAACTGAAGGTTTATGGATGCATACGTTTGGTTTAAAATGGAGAAGTATTCAATAGGCTAACGTGCTATTAAAGAGCACGAAAGAACTGCCCTGAGAACAACACAGTAGAGTTATCTGCCGGGCGGTAAACCCGGCAGGAAGTGTGGCGTTTACGTTATCAAAACGTGCCATGACAACCGCCTCCCAACAGGAGGACAGGCGGCACTACGCGTCTACTTTAAAAGAATCAGGAGGCGGTAACCATGGCAATGACGAAGAATATGGGATGTTTTGTACGTTGTTGTCAATGTTGTCAGTGTATTCCGTTGGCACTTTGAAGGCCGCCTTCCGGTGTGTGGATGCGCAGGCCAACACACCCCCCCCCCCACCTCAGAGCCAGCTGGACGTTAACAGTTTTTAGAAAGGTTTGAATAATCAAAACAATTCTGCAGCTATTTCAGTTCAAACGAGTCCAAAATACACTAGCGGGCTCTACCTAACGTGTTGGTTATGTTGTGAACATGACTGGCAGCGGTGTTGTTCATTTCATGGTGGTGGTAAGCAGCCCTAGTTCTGGTGCGAAAGTTATTCAAAACTGTTTGCAAACTATCATTTGATAAAAATCTAAATTCTGCAGCAGTTGTCTCTGTGTGCTACGTTTACAGGAAGATGGAAGTCAATTTGTTTTAATTCATTTTCCTTCACTGAATATTCGGATAGCCGTCGGGAAAGCAGACTAATATCTGAAGGTTGAGATTACATTAGTTGGTTTGTTTATTAGTTGTCTCCTTAGGGAAATTATTTTTCAGTTTCCTTCCGTCATTTCTCGTCTTCATTTCTCGTCAAAGGCACATTAAGAACAAACATAAAATACATTTATACATGTGCCATTGATGTCAACAGACATCAATTGGGGCTAGGGTACAGGGGGTACATACAATGTTACATATATCATCTATGGGGATTTGCTTTGTTGAGTAATGGGATGGCTGAGGGGATTAGGCTTCTGCTGAAACAGGCTTTTCTGCATCTTATACTTCTATACCTCCTACCAGAGGGTGGGAGTGAAGCAGCGGGGAGTGGGTGAGTACACGTACTAGGGCTAAATGATGGAAAGAACCATAATCACGATTATTTCGGTCAATATTGAAATCACGATTATTCAAACGATTATTTTTGAGTTTGAAAACGTGATGTATTTATTCCGCATGCCTCTCCCAGAAACACTTTGTACCTGAGAACTTAGAAAGGTTGCCTTAAAAGAATACACAAAATGGTCAAATAGAAAATGTTCAAATCTAAAATAATGTACAGATATGTGTCCAGCCCTAATATATACCGGGAAGACCCCAGCACTCCCCTGGGGGGTGGGCGAACAAGGCCCGTGAACGCTCACCTGGGTGATGGGGGACAGCGAGGGCGACATGGTGGGCGACAGCTGCTTGGCCAGGCCCCGGCGCTGCTCGGCGCCGGGCGACAGCGTCAGGGGGCTGATGGGGGCGGGCCGGCGGCGCGGCGAGCTGCTGAGCCCGGCGGGCGGCGGGGGGCTGGGCAGCGCCGCCATCCGCAGCGACGAGTGGATGGAGGGGTTGCTGAGAGACATGTGCATCTGGGAGGTGCTGAGGGAGGCCTGGATGGACGGGTTGCTCAAAGACGAGGACAGACCTGCGCCGGGGTGGGGGGGGGGCACAAGAGAGTGTGAGGGGGGGGGGAGAGGAGAGTCTGGGCCGGGTGGGGGAGCCCGTTGCTTGGGGCGACGGGGGAGAATGGGGGTCGCACAGAGAAAGCCTGTTCAAACAGAACGTCAGTGGGCATGTAGGACGTAATGGGGGGGGGGGGACACTGCTCCGGAAGATCCAGCAGATACGCTGGTCCGAGCCCCAAACAGAGAAGGCATTGGAAGCACTGATTCAGTCGGAGGCTTGATTTTTCCAGAACTCGCTCCAGCATTCCCCTACCCCCTTTTCACTGGGCCACTCCACCCCACCCCCACCCCCACACCACCCGGGGAAAACAAGAAATGATTGTGTGTGAGTCCGTGTGTGTTTGACAGAGGGAGAGCGGAGGGAGAGGAGGACGCAGAAACAGAGGGAAAGAAAGAGGGCTGATTGTAGCGATCGAGGACTTGTGTCGCTGTGGTCCTCCGCCAAACTGAACTGTGGCTCAACTTATAAGCTTGCCAACCGCTACAACACGGGCACCACATGCGCACGCGCACACACACACACACACACACACACACACACACACACACACCACACACACACACACACACACACACACACGCACACACACACACACACACACACACACACACACACACACACACACACACACACACACAGGAAAGACAGATGGAGCAGAGGAGGACGCGATTGCACAGTTCAAAGTGAGGAGGAAGAAGAGATCTTTCAGTCAGCATGGCCTTGCAGACGACCACAAGGGGACCCCCACAACCACCAGGCTCCCCCGGGCGGCTGTTTCTTTATTTACGTCATTTGAATACGAAATAAGCTTTGAAACATCTCTAAACTGTTATACGCCCTGTATAACGATAAGCCGAAGCACCAATGACCTTTCACAAAATCGGTTTAATCTCACCACTTGAGCGAGCACGCACGCACACACACACACACACACACACACACACACACACACACACACACACACACACACACACACACACACAACACACACACCACACACACACACACACACACCACACACACCACACACACACACACGGCGGGAGACAGCAGGGCCTAGACACGGTCAACACTACTACACTGGCGTCCATCCAGGGAAGGCGCGGCCACAGCGAGGCTCCACCCACCCTGCGCGTTGCCGATACCCAGGTGCATCATGGCGGCGGGCAGGTTGCCCGTGCTGCTGCCCCCACTGAGGTTGGGGTAGCCGCCGTTGTCTTCGGGGTCCAGCGGCGTGGACAGCGGCGAGGGGAAGTGCAGGTTGGTGAGGTCGGGCAGCGAGCCACCCTGGCTGAGCGAGCCCTGGTAGTGGGACAGGCCCGGGTTCTGTTCCGGAGAGGGGAATATACTGGGGGGAGGACGGAGAGAGACAGAGAGAGGACAAGAGAGAGAGAGAGAGAGGGAGCGAGAGAGAGAGAGAGGGAGCGAGAGAGAGAGATAGAGAGAGCGAGGGAGCAAGAGAGAGCAAGAGAGTTAAGAAATTTTTAGAAAGAAAGGAAATGATAAAGAAAGAGAAAAGAAAAAAAAAGAAAGAAAAAAAAAATTAAAGGAGAGGGAGAGAGAGAGAGAGAGAGAGAGAGAGAGAGAGAGAGAGAGAGAGAGAGAGAGAGAGAGAGAGAGAGAGAGAGAGAGAGAGAGAGAGAGAGAGAGAGAGAGAGAGAGAGAGAGAGAGAGAGAGAGAGAGAGAGAGAGAGAGAGAGAGAGAGAGAGAGAGAGAGAGAGAGAGAGAGAGAGAGAGAGAAGAGAGAGAACAAGAGAGAGAACAAGAGAGAGAACAAGAGAGATGAACGGTGAAATAATGAAAAAAATACAGAATTAAAGAACGAGGCAGTGAGTAAAACGTGTGGAGAGGGGCCTGGGCACCTTGACAGAACAGCTGCCATCTACTGTGAACATTCCCCGGGTCTACCGCCGCACAGGAAGTGAATCAGTCTCCCACACATTGGGATTTTCAGGACATCCATTCCAAGAAAAAGGAAAACAACCGCAAATATAAACAGAAGCTGTCGTGACTTGCAACGTTGCAGCACTCTGGCGACTGCGTTTTCCAAGAACTTCCCACTGACACTTGGAGCCAAAGCATTTGTCCGCCGCGGTTGTTATGCCTGATGAATTGAGACGGTAAGAGACATCCGGAGTGTCTCAAGCTTTATCTGCTACAAACCCTGCAAGACCTTTCCCCCACTCTCTCTCCCGCCTTTCCCTCCCTCTGCCCCCCTTCCAGCCGGACACAATCCCTCCTCCTCCGAGTAGTACGTCTCCTGTTTCCCCCTGCATGTCGGTACGCCGCTGACCCAAGTGAGAGACGGGGCCAGCTGTAGCGCAGTGACTCACCCCCCACCCCCACCCCAAACCGATTCCTGCCCACACAGAGATCAACACAACAATATGCGGTGTAAACGGTGGCCACCTCGTAACAAAAACACCTCGCGGGGGCCTCCTTCTGTCGGGACGCACACGGAGAAGGCAGGGCGGCGGCGGCCGGGGCCAGCCCACCGCCGTGTCCTCATCCGTGAACGCAATCCCCTTCTAATTTCTATTTTTATAAGCCTCCCCTCTGTTTGGTCCTCATTGACGCCCGCGGCTACACGCCGCCGGGAGAGATCAGCGTAAGCCTCTTAGCAGAGATATGCTCCTCTTTTTGAGTAAGCGGCGGGCGAAATCGGGGCACGTCTCCCGAGTGGGGACGGAGCGCCGGTACTGCGACGGTGCGCTACGTTCCCGACGGGAATGCGGGGCGGGAATGCTCGGAGAGGAAACCGAGTGTCACGTGGCTATGTAGAACGCGGGACCGTTTGTAGGTCGGCATTGTCGGCATTGTCGTGCGCCGCAAGTGTCCCAAGGGCGGCATGGAGAGATCACCTGCACCCTATTTTGAGTGGATTGAGGGCTCCACTAAAAAAAAAAAAAAAAAAGGCACAGCCCCATTAAGACCCACCATGTATAAACACACTCCATAATACTCCCAATGCTCTGACAATGACCTTAAGGCTTGGCCCCTAAACAGCTTACATGTAATGCACAGAACTACAGCTGCGGATTCACATGAAGACTTACTTGATTCCAGGCACTTCACAGGATTTAGGTCGAGAAGCCAGGGACTGGACCTAGAAAACACAGTTCCATCACGGAGGGAATGGTGACTTTGATGGGTATTACTAAGTATTTACATGCCCTTTGTGTGAAAACAAGTACATTTCTATGATTCATTGCCTTGATATAAAAGATGAATGTCATTTGAAAGAGTACGGTAAATATTTACAAGGTTTGTGTTAACAAACCAAAGCGAAACCCATGTCCAAATTTAGCCTTCTCCTGCAACTGTAATAAGCTAGCCGTGACGATAACTACCTAGAAACCCCGTTCCCAGTCTGTTACCTAAAGTGTCTCATTAGGCTCACTCTCATTGCCAGCCTGAGGCGGAGGGTAAACAAGGGAATTGTATTCAGGGCCCATTCGTTTTCATCAGTCAGCTCGCCGTGTACTGTGCAACCTCGTGCACTCGCAGTTTACCCGTTTTAAAGAGGAGGAAAGAAATACCAAAGAGCCCAGCGTTTCTAACGCAGTTGGAGAGCTGATCCCTGGACCTGGGTGAGACTGCACGGTGGTCTTTTGCGAGTCGCTCACCAGCCTCAACAAAAGACTGAAAACTCACTTGTTCGGATTTCACCTAGACTGCACAGCCAACCCACCCCTCTCTCGCACTTATTGTATGTTGGACATCCTGGCTCTTAATGTACGCACACTTATCGTATGTTGTACGTCCTGGCACGTAAAATAGTACTTAGCATCGTGTAGCATCTCATCCTAGCTATCTCTGTTGTATACAGGGAAGGGGTTAACTTAACAGTTTTTGAAGATCCTCACTGGATCTTCAGCGATATATATTGTGTCTCCCTCTTCTGACAAATGTACGTCTGCTAAATGTCCTAAATGTAGATGTAGATGGCCTCACCTTGGCCTCCCACAGCTGCTTTGGCAGGGGCTTGCTGACGCCGAGCAGACCCTCCTCCATTAGACAGGGAGGGAAAGGAGAAACACTGCAGACAGGAACACACACACACACACACACACCACACACAACACACACACACACACACACACACACACACACACACCCACACACACACACAGGAGGTCATCATGAGGGTATCAGACAGTGAGAGAGGATGTATAGATTAGGCTCGGGTGGTATCGCGGTGTCACGGTAGACCAGGGAGAGAGAGAGAGACAGAGACACAGAGGGACAGAGAGACAGAGACGTGAATAGAGTATACAGCGGGCGGGAGAGCTGTCGTTATCGCACGGATCCTGGGGGGAGCTCGCGACTCACCATCTCCAGTGCCGTCGACGTCCACCTCGTTCCTACCGGCTGCGGTCCAGGACCACATCATCCAGGGGACAGAGGAGAGACAGAGGAAGGAGACAGAAGAGCAGTGAATCAGCGGGAGACAACCGGCAATCGACAATCTGTCTTAATTGAAGACATAACAAGATATTGCCCGGCAGGGAAATAAGACTGAAAACATGTGGTCATGAACGCGTACTGCTTGGTAACGCACGACAGCTGTGCTTCCTTCTGGCGTCATGATAACACTCAGCTCACCGAGTAGGGAGACAAGAGAGAGATATGGAGGGATTGAGCGGGCAAGGGAGGGAGGTTAGAGGAGGTTTTTTGAGGGGGTGGATGGGGAGGAGGAGGGTCGGATGGTCTGGGGGGGGGTGGGAAAGTACAAAGAACGAGAAGGCCGGTTGTTTCTCGTGCCACAAAGAACGTCTTTCTCTGTGGTGCGCTCATGGAGGCCTGACACCAGAAGCAGACTTTCACTCCCATCCTCCCTCTCCTAAACGCTGAGTCCAGCCTGGCAGCGACGCTCTGGTCGAATCGACTGCCGTCAGCTCATATACTCTCTCTCTCTCCCCCCCCCCCCACCCACACCCCCTCGCTCTCGTTGGCCTCTCCGTCTCTGTGAGGGTCATTCAAAGTCCTCGCGTTCCGTTCGCGGGTTCTTCCTCGGTGTAGATAACTTAATTCAAGTTTGAACAGAGAGGCAGAAGCTATGTGTGTGTCTTCTTTGATCCCCGGTACACTCAGTGACTGTTTCACTATATCCATCCATCCATCCATCTATTTTTTTATCGATAAGCCGCTTTTCCATAAACAATGTGATCCGTGTTTTTTTTGCCCGAAATTGCCCTGCCGTGCAACTCGGGGCGAAATTGCACAGTGCGAGCGATGAGACGGAATGAGAGCGTTGCTGGTGGAACCATGAAGCAATAGTCTGAAGTATCAGGAAGGGCGCTGCAGTGTGATCCGGTCTGTGGTTGTAGCAGGGGCATATGAGTGGGCTGAGGGACGGACCTGGGACGACTCGGGAGGTTAAAATGGCCCCCGCCGCGGTCTAGGAATCGGGGACGGGGCCTACTGGGCGTAGCGAGTGTGTTACACACAAAACACCTGCGGGCGCCGCGGGTTATGGCCCAACAGAACGGGCTTGGTGGAAAACACACACACCGCCGCAACGCCACACATAAATATAAAAGCCGAGGAGGAAGGAGGAGGAGGAGGAGAGAGGAGGAGGAGGAGGAGGAGGAGGAGGAGGAGGAGGAGGAGGAGAGGCGAGAGGAGGAGGAGGAGAGGAGGAGGAGAGGAAGGAGGAGGAGGAAGCAGCTGCGCGGCTGGGCTAATGCATGGTTTATACTCGCTTGTGTCGGTGACTCATCGTTTGTCAGTCCTGGCCGGGTGTTGAATTAATCAGCTGGGGGCTTAGCCACACACACAGCCATCTGAGTATCCTGACACGTGCTAATATGGGATCCGGCAGTCCTGCCTATAGTTAAGGGGTGGGGGGAGAAACGACACAGGGGGCCGGGCCGGAACGGGACACAAGAGACCGTGCCGGCACAGAGTCGCGCCTTGATTCCTGCTTCGTTAAGGAGACGGAGAAAAATGGATTTGCCCAAGCAGACAAAAGCTTTCAAGGAGGGGGAGTGGTCCGTTCTCACACTGTGTTGTTTTTAGCAATTTCTAACCGCTGGCCGAGTTTGTGTTCGCTGTAACCAATCACGAGTTTTACTAGGCCTCGCTTCCGGACAACACGATTGGTCGAAACAACGGAAAGAGCTGCCCCCTTTCCTCCCCTGAATTGTTTTCTTGTCTGCATCAAACTTCAGGTTGGGGGAGTCTGATTCGTCGTGAGATCAGACAAGGTGTTGAGGAGCCCTCTCAGGGACGCCACACTTCCTGCCTCTTTCTTCTGTCCTCCTCTCCCCAGTTGAGCCACTCACGGGCCGCTGGTCGCTGCCTTCGGTCCGCCGCCCGCTTCTGACTGACGTGCGGTGTGCATTCTTTGGGTGTTCAATATGTGGAAGCCAAAGACTTCTTTACATGGTGTTGCGGTGAGGTATGTTATTTGTATAAACCAAGGGGTGCATCTGAGCAACGGGAGATACACATTTGTATTTGTGCCCTGCAGTGTAACTTTCAACCCACCTCCAGCGCTGAGCAGGGACTTTTTCTGAGCGACCACACCCACCACCGGTGGCTCCATGGGTGCTGGCAAACAAGCCATAGTCTTGACTAAGGGGGGCTGGGGGGCGCTCTTGGAACCGTGCACTGTTCCACTGACCCCATCCACACAGCTGCGTCTACAAGATTCTACATGTGCTGAGGAGGGGGGCCTCCACAGATCTGGGGTGACCTGACGGGCTCCTCACACCGGGCACCACCATGCTACGGCGGCGGGCGGCGGCGGCGGCGCTTTGTTGGTGGCCAGCCTCCCCGGGGCGAAGGGTGAGCCGGGGAAGCGGCGCGAGGGGCCTCTTAGCCGGGGCCGCAGTAGCCGCTGTTTGTACTTCTCCACTTGGCCTGGTTCTTAACAATTCCTGTTCAACGTGTTGGCTAACCAAGGGGTAGTCTCCAGCTGCGTGAGAGAGCATCGCTCCATGCCCTCGTCAGCTCACACCATCTGATTAAAAAAAAAAAGGTGCCAACAACGTCCAACCACCCACCCCCACCCCAATCGGTGGGGTGTCAATAATAAAAAGGGGAAGGGGTAGGAGACGGGGAAAAGGGACTAACATACGCATCATACGAAGGTAGGGACCGAACCGACTGCAGGACTTTAAAAGTCAACTCATGGCCTGTAGAGGAGCCACACGCCCCAACTGATCACTGATCCTGGTCGTACTTGGTTCAATCGCCATCAATCACCGGTTGATTCCTGGGCGGATTACGGAGGACGGCAATGGTGTGTGGACAGAACCTGATGATTTCCCGCTACTGCTACAACAGCCAGCTGGCCCCCCGGGGGGCCGGAGCTCGGTGTGGACTTCTGCTTAATGGGGGTGACGGAGAGCAGAGAAACACAAACCAACTCATAAAGTATTTGTGTTGGGCAGGCGGCGGCGGCGGCGGTGTAGGTCCGTGGCTGGGGCGTTGGGGAGGGCGCGCCCAGCGGTTGATTCAGCGCAAACCGAAATTGGTTTCGTGTTTGAACTTCCGACACCGTCTGCGGGCCTCCGAGGGCCGGACGTAGTGTGATGGTGGATCAGGTTCTTGCGACGGGGGACAGCTCTTGCTGTAGCGGTAGTTGGAGGGTTCTTGGTGGTTCAATTCCATTTGTTCGGTAGCCGCCCAAATCTGGGTTTCCTCCTGCAGGGCT
>OLKM01000629.1:159462-246962 GCA_900291075.1 Melanogrammus aeglefinus | reverse complement strand
GTCCCAGGGCCATCGGAGCCAACCCGCTGTACTGCGACTGTCGCCTGCGCTGGTTGTCGGACTGGGTAAAGACGGGATACAAGGAGCCAGGCATCGCCCGCTGTGCCGGACCGAAGGAACTGGAAGGGAAGCTGCTGCTCACCACGCCAGCCAAGAAGTTTGAGTGCCACGGTAAGCGGCAGAGCCGGGGTGGGGCGAAAGGTTTTTGTGAGCAAAATATGTTTTTTTGTTCTTTTCTTTTTAATACATTCTTGTGATCTGAAGGGTATAGCGTAACGCTCTTCTTCATGTAATGTCTTCAGGGGATGTGGATACCAACATACGGGCCAAGTGCAACCCTTGCCTGTCCGACCCGTGTCTGAACCAGGGCATCTGTCACAACGACCTGATGGAGGTCTACAGGTGTAGCTGTCCCCCAGGCTTCAAGGTCAGAGCACCTCGATGCTCCCCCTAAATATAAACCCGCGTTCCTCTTCAAAAAAGGATTTTTTTTCAGCCTCATGACAAGAGATGTGCCAGAGGTGTGACCCATACCGTCTCTGTGTG
This sequence comes from Melanogrammus aeglefinus, assembly GCA_900291075.1. Classification (NCBI taxonomy): domain Eukaryota; kingdom Metazoa; phylum Chordata; class Actinopteri; order Gadiformes; family Gadidae; genus Melanogrammus; species Melanogrammus aeglefinus. The sequence goes on along the minus strand of OLKM01000629.1, from coordinate 246,416 downwards.
TGTTGTGCTGTGCAGGGCCGGAACTGCGAGAGCCCTCTGAACGCCTGTGTGAGTGACCCCTGCGCCAACGGAGGAACCTGCCAGCTCAAAGAGGGCGAGGAGGGCGCCTTCAGGTGACACAACGCGTCCCATCGGACGCTTCTGATGAAACCAAAACATCTTCAAAGAGAGAAATATGGATTTTCCTTCAGTGAGTTCAATATTCTGTGTGTATTTGTCTTCAGCTGTTCCTGCCCTCTGGGTTTCGAAGGCCCTGCGTGCAAAATTGACGTTGACGACTGCGAGTACAGCGACTGTGAGAACGGAGCAACGTGCGTTGACGGGATCAACAACTACACCTGCCTCTGTCCTCCCTACTTCGCAGGTAACGCACCACACACACACCCCATACACACACACACACACACACACACACACACACACACACACACACACACACACACACACACACACACACACACACACACACCCCATACACACGCAAGCACACACACACACACACACACACACACACACACACACACACACACACACACACACACACACACACACCACACACACACACACACACACACACACACACACACACACACACACACACACACACACACACACACACACACACACACACACCGCATGCCCGCACGCACAAACAGGGGGATGGAGCCCCCTGTGTGTCTGTGACCTCATGGTGGATGTGTCTGTGACCTCATGGTGGATGTGTCTGTGACCTCATGGTGGATGTGTCTGTGACCTCATGGTGGATGTGTCTGTGCTGGCACATCCTCATGGTGGATGTGTCTGTGACCTCATGGTGGATGTGTCTGTGACCTCATGGTGGATGTGTCTGTGACCTCATGGTGGATGTGTCTGTGACCTCATGGTGGATGTGTCTGTGCAGGGGACATGTGTGAGGAGATGGAGGACGTCTGCGCCCCCGGTCGGAGTCCCTGTAAGCACCAGTCTACCTGCCTCATCACCTCGGCGGGGCCCAAGTGAGTGAGCACGCCGTCCGGGTCCGCACCTGGATTAGAAAGGGGGTGTCAAAGTGGGGGCCCCTAGGGGGGGGCCCCACAAGAAGTCGCTTGATTGGCCGTATCAGCAGCCTAGTTGCCTAGCAACCAAGAATGAAAATGTAATTCCTCTCATGGTTATTTAGATCGATGTAGCCAGCCATGTCCCAAACATAGGCCTGTTAATACAGTCATTATGAATAAAGCTAAAGAATCGATCTCCAAACAAAGGCCCCGGCTCATGTTGCGGTCGGTGGAGGGGTCGGGGGGGGGATACCCCAGCAGGGTCCCAGTGAGTCACACCCTCTCCCCTCCCATGCTGTAGGTGTGTGTGTACTCCTGGCTACGTTGGCGACGACTGCAGTGTGGACTACGACGACTGCAACGAGCACCGCTGCCTGAACGGCGCCCAGTGCCTGGACGAGTTTAACGGCTACTCCTGCCTCTGCCCCGACGGCTACAGGTGAGCAAACAGTGACTGGGTGTTCACCTCTCCTCCGTGTGTTAGTGGGCGAGGGTATGAAGGGGGAGTGAAGACACCCGAATGGGGCAGGAAGTGATAACTCATAGGACTGCTGTTTGGGATCGAACCTGGGCCGCTGCCAGCCACCCAGCCAGCCCAAAGTACCGAATCATCCTCCGACAGTGATGAACCTCAATTCATCTCCCCTCGAGGAGAATTCAGGGGAAAGCATTACTTGTGTCATTTTATCTTCAATATCTGACCTTCTGTTAAAAGCAATACAGAGGTAGGCTTGTCTTTTTTAGCGCTATTTTCACCGCTACCTGCTGTCCATACGGTCACTAAGCCTCCAGCACTGCCCTCTAGTTACTAAGCGTACTGCGCTGTTCCTCTACCCCTGCAGCGGTCACTAACTAACCCTCTCACCCCTGCAGCGGTCACTAACTCACCCTCTCACCCCTGCAGCGGTCACTAACTCACCCTCTCACCCCTGCAGCGGTCACTAACTCACCCTCTCACCCCTGCAGCGGTCACTAACTCACCCTCTCACCCCTGCAGCGGTCACTAACTCACCCTCTCACCCCTGCAGCGGTCACTAACTAACCCTCTCACCCCTGCAGCGGTCACTAACTCACCCTCTCACCCCTGCAGCGGTCACTAACTCACCCTCTCACCCCTGCAGCGGTCACTAACTCACCCTCTCACCCCTGCAGCGGTCACTAACTCACCCTCTCACCCCTGCAGCGGTCACTAACTCACCCTCTCACCCCTGCAGTGGTCACTAACTCACCCTCTCACCCCTGCAGCGGTCACTAACTCACCCTCTCACCCCTGCAGCGGTCACTAACTCACCCTCTCACCCCTGCAGCGGTCACTAACTCACCCTCTCACCCCTGCAGTGGTCAGCTGTGTGAGGCGCCCCCGTCGCGGCGGTCACTGTGCGAGCTGGCCGACTGCCAGAACGGGGCGCCCTGCGTGGAGCGCGGGGGCCGCGCCCTGTGCCAGTGTCTGCCCGGGTTCGGCGGGCCGCGCTGCGAGAAGCTCGTCAGCGTCAACTTCATCGACCGGGACTCGTACCTGCTGCTGTCCGACCTCAAGAACTGGCCGCAGGCCAACATCACGCTGCAGGTGGGCACACACCTGGGGGGCTGGGGGGGCTTAGGGTGTGTGTGTGTGTGTGTGTGTGTGTCTGTGTCTGTGTCTGTGTCTGTGTGTGTGCGCGTGTGTGTTTCTGTGTTTTGTGCATGTGTGTTTGTATGTTTTTGTTTAATGTCTGTGTGTGTGTGTGTGTGTGTGTGTGTTTGTGTGTTTTGTGTGTGACTTTGTTTGTTTGTGTTTAATGTCTGTGTGTTGGTTGTGTGTGTGTGTGTGTGTGTGTGTGTGTGTGTGTGTGTGTGTGTCAGTGCATGCAGGTATTGATTTGTACATAAATGAGCTATAGTAGCGTGCACATATGACAGTGACCTTGTGGTGTGCCAGGTCTCCACGGCGGAGGAGAATGGCATCCTGCTCTACAACGGGGACAACGACCACATCGCCGTGGAGCTGTTCCAAGGTCACGTCAAGGTCAGCTACGACCCAGGCAGCCAGCCAGGTCACGCCATCTACAGGTACGGACGGGCAGGAGCTCTGGGGGGGGCGGCCTAGGGTTAGGGTTACCCCCTCTAGGCCTCACCCTGACCTCCTCGGCCCCCTTGTGTTAGCCCCCCCCCTTAATGATGTGTAGCTAAAGCCGTTGTCTGATAAAGCGTCCGCTAGATGGCTGAACATCCCGCCCTCTCAGTGCCGCTGCACTCCTAGGGGGGCTGTTCTCCAGCCGTCTCAATGCTCTCTGAGTTCTAGTGTTCCTGAGCTTTGATCGTGTGTCCCCCCCCCCCCCCCTGTACCCCCCCAGCACTGAGACCATCAACGACGGCCGGTTCCACACGGTGGAGCTGGTGGCCTTCGAGCGGATGGTGAACCTGTCCATTGACGGGGGTCTCCCCACCACCATGGACAGCTTCCGGGCGGCGCGCCCCCTCACCGGGGAGGCCCCTCTCTACGTGGGGGGTAGGGGCCCTCACCACACCACTCCCTCCTCCGCAGGCACTCTGAACTTACTACACTCTACCCCCCTCCCGCCTCGTTACCACCGCAACCCCGCCCTGATAACCCCCCCTCCCGCGTCGTTACCACCGGCAACCCCGCCCTGATATACCCCCCCCCCCCCCAGCCCAGTCCCCCTATCATCCCCCACCCCCACTCCAATCCCCCCCCCCAGTCCCCCATCCTCCCCCCACACTCCAGTCCCCCCCCACACTCCCAGTCCCCCCCACCCCCATCATGACTGTGTTTGTTAGAACCAACGTTAAACATCGATTACACCAACACATAACGGCCAGGCCTGATTGCAGAACTACCACCAACGCGTACCACAAGTTACACATTTTGAGTTTAGATCATTTACCCGATCGATGCAAATACGAATCCACCGGAGCACAGATGCCGCTAGCGGTCAAAGAGTGCCCTCTGGTGGCGGACACAGGAACTAACAGACACGGTCCTCCACCTCAAACATGTTTTGTGTGCTCATGCCAGTGTGTGTCCATGTATTATGTTGTTTGATGTGAAATATCACAGCCTGATTCTCCTGAGATAAAACAGAAAGATAAAACAACCTATGTAATATATATAGAACCCCATGGCTTCTGTGGAGTTTGGAAAGATAATTCAATATTCAATCAAATAAAAGTTGACATCAGGAGGAGTTCAGACGTGGTTTTGGCTCCGTGACGTGACGTCCTGTTGTTGCTATAGTAACCATACACAACATGTACAATCCGTGTTCTTCCTGTTGTCCTCTCTTTCAACGATGTGGCCCAAATTTCAATCCAATAATAATAACTACAACAATGGTGTATTTAATTCAGAATCAGACTCTCCCCGGCGGGACACACATCCTCTTGAAGCGCCTTCCTCCATTAAACCCATATCAGCCCCGTGTCCGCTGTCTGTCCGTCGCCCCGGCTCTCCGCCTCCCCCCTCTCTAACCATCCTCCCCCCCCCCACCCCCTCAGGGATGCCCGTGGAAGGGCCCTCGGCAGCGCTCCGTCTCTGGCAGATCCAGAACGGCTCCAGTTTCCACGGCTGCATCCAGAACCTGTACATCAACAACGAGCTGCAGGACTTCACCAAGACCCAGATGAAGCCGGGCGTGGTGCCGGGCTGCGAGCCCTGCAGGAAGATCTACTGTCTGCACGGGATCTGCCAACCCGACGGAGCCCAGGGGCCCGTGTGCCACTGCCAGCCCGGCTGGAGCGGCCCCCACTGCGACCAGGTCGCTGCCAGCCCCTGCCAGGGGAGCAAGTAAGGAAACGCTTTATATACAGTATATATATACAGTATATATATACAGTATATATATATATTTGAGTCCATAAATCTAACGTGAATAAAAAAGAAAAAGTACAATTTGAGGAACCGTGTCGTGGTCTCGTATACTGAAGTGCGTCTTGCTCCCTGCCAGGTGTGTCCATGGAAAGTGCATCCCCTCGGTCGGCCAGACCTACCACTGCGAATGCTCCGAGGGTTATCACGGCACCCTGTGCAACCAGCAGGGGGAGCTGTTTAACCCCTGCCGCCGCCTGAGCTGCAAGCACGGCCGCTGCCAGATCTCGGACACGGGGGACGCGTACTGCCACTGTGAGGGCGGCTACACCGGAGAGCTGTGCGATGCAGGTTGGTTTTGGTTTCAGCTGGTAGGCGTTGGTGGGGTTGGTAGGGCTGAAAGGTAGGCATGGGTTTTTCCAGCTGAAATGTTCTGGTTTTGCTCCACAAAGATTTCCTCAGCTTAGGCAGCCCTGAGCAAAGATGCCCTAACCGTTCCTGTTCCTAAAGGAGCTGTATCTATGTCAACTTGTGGTCGCTTCTAATGATTAAATAGTAATAGGGGTAAACTTTTTTGTTCCCTGACCCCATTTCTAGCTCTGAAAATGTTTGCAGCCCCAGCTTGCCTCTACTTCCACTGAAATAGTTTTTACCCAACATTGAACTAGTCATAGACCCCCTCCAAAGTGTTTGGACACACACACACACACACACACACACACACACACACACACACACACACACACACACACACACACACACACACACACACACACACACACACACACACACACACAAAGTCACATTGTCAGATTGGTTCGTCACAAATTAAATCAAGTCCTATCCATCGTACTGCCGCAGCACTGACTAATCCCCCCGTCCACGTTCCCCCAGAGTCCGAGTGCCGAGGAGAGCCCATGCGGGACTTCTACCAGGTGCAGCGGGGCTACGCCATCTGCCAGACCACGCGCACGGTGTCCTGGGTGGAGTGCAGCGGGGCTTGCGACGCCGGGGCGTGCTGCGCCAGCCAGCGCATGAAGCGCCGGAAATACACCTTCGAGTGCAGCGACGGCACCTCCTTCAGCGAGGAGGTGGAGAAGACCATCAAGTGCGGCTGCGCTGGCTGCATGTAGCGGGGGGCCGCAGCCCCCCCCCCCCCCGCCCCCCCACCCCCCCACCTGCGTCCGTCACCCCCCCCCCTCCGCTGCCGCTGCGCAGGGTGGAAGGCTGGAAGAGAAGGAAGGAGGAGGAGAGCGGACTGGAGGAAAGAGAGCGAGACAGAAAGTATAAAGAAAAAAATATATAAAACCCTCTATCTATATATTATGGACAACGATGTTTGTAAAATAGGACATTCCCCGTCCACGGTCCAAGGATGTAGACCGACAGCGACACGGAGAGAAGCACAACAGCAGCTTCTCAACGTCCAAAAAGAAAAAGAGAAAAAAATCCCCGACAGAACCCGTTGTACCTTCGCCGTCGCTCCCAAAGGATCCACAGAATTCCAAGATGTGTCTGAAGCGTTCAGTGAGGCGTCCCCTCCGATACCCCAAACACCCCCAGAGTGAAACCCCCATCCGTCCATCCGTCCATCCATCCATCCATCCATCCGTCCATCCGTCCATCCACCCAGCCATCCGTCCATCCGTCCAGCCATCCGTCCATCCGTCCATCCACCCCAGATGGGTCAGGTCGGTGTCTGAGCCGCTGAGCCACCTGTTCACCATCTGAACTTTCTAGAGGCAGTTGGGACACGGGCCGCCAGGCTGGCAACCGATGGCAGGACGGCACGGATATGACCGTAAGCGGACACAAAGGTGGAGAGAGAGAGAGAGACAGAGACAGAGACAGAGGGCGAGGGATGAATGAGCAGAGGAGGACTGCATGACCTGGCGGAGCTGGAGGCGGAGCTGGAGGCGGAGCTGGAGGCGGAGCTGGAGGCGGAGCTGGAGGCGGAGCTGGAGGTGGAGCTTGGCTGGGCCTGGCTGGACTGGGCTGCCCGGGTCAGGTTCAGGACGTGGCTCTGACGGTCGGGGTGGGCATCTCTGGCCGCTCATTCATTAACACATTGCATATGTAGAATGGAACAGGGAGGGTTTGAGCCGGCACATAATCCATAATCCTATATATATATATATATATATATATATATGATCATATATATATATACTATATATATATATATATCCTATATATATATATATATATATATATAGAGCGGCAGGTGTTTGGGTGTCACAGTTGTACTGTGAGCCACCTTGTATAGAGACTCCATAACTAAGACTAGACTGCACTGACTAGCAGCACTGAGCACTACAGTCATAGACCCCCTCCAAAGTGTATGGACACACACACACACACACACACACACACACACACACACACACACACACACACACACACACACACACACACACACACACACACACACACACACACACACACACACACACAGTCCCAGTGCGCAGATTGGTTTTGTCAAAAAATGAAATCAGTTCATCTCCACACCCATCAGAGCGGCCAGTGCCCAGTGGTATTCAGTTTCCCAGCATGCATTGCCTCAGGGTTAGGATGATTTGCATAATCTGCCCCCCCCTTCCAAGCAGGAGGTAGTCTAGTCCGTCCCCCCCCCCATGCCTGCAGTATTAAACTTGTGCAAACTGTTGCATGTGTGGAGATGAGTTTGACAATGAATATGTAGAGCTTCTTAATATCATGTAATTACAAAGCAAAAGAGTGCAGATTTTGTTTTGTTTTGTGTCATTTCTTATATTGATTTGTGTTACTTTTTGTTTTGTTCTGTGATGTAACCTAACTCCTTTAGCCCCACCACTTTATACAAAAATGCCTAACAGATTCTAATATATATACATATATATTTGTATTTCATTTTGGTATAGTATTTTTCTATGTTTAAGGAGTGAGTCTGTGTTTTTTGGAAGCAATGGAACCATTAATGGCATTATTTGGTTCCATGGTGTTTTTATATGTTCATTTCATTTCCTCAAACAAGCTAATTATTAATCGGCCAAAATAAATAAGTAAACACAATTGGTTGGCCTTGTTGTGTAGGAGGCAGTATTGATTTAGAAATATGTTTAATATTGTATATGTTGTCTTCCATGTGAATATTACATCTAATTCCGTGAGTGTTTTTTATTTTATTTATTTCATCTTAAGGCTCTTTCCTGTAGAAAGTAAAAGGCGTTCATGCTGCTGACTCAGATATTTTCAATAAAGTTTAAAAGAAAAAAAGTTAAAAGGAATACAAAACAAAGATAATTTTGCAAAAAAAAAAAAGAAGAGGATTAAATGTAAGTGTTACTGCAGTGTTTCCCCTTGTCTGGCTCAGACATCCCCGTTTGCTGCGGTGGCAGAGCTATACATAAAGGTACAAGTGGCCCCATTTCCATTGATTTGTATTTCAACAGGAAATTCCGTAAATCACGTGAAAACAGACTTTATAGGCTCCAGATTCTTTTGATTGTTGTTTTTTTTTATTTTTGTTTTGCTTATTATTTGGGTTGCATTTCTATCATTTCAACTTTTAAAACTGTGGCATTTTTGTTTGACAGAATTCAACTGATCATAAGCTTTGGTCCAGCCGGTAGAAATAAGACGCACTACGAGTTGGCCACGGGGGCATTGATCAAGGGTTCGCTCTGTCATCCGATTAATGTTTAAAAAACTTGTAACCAACTACTGAGAGGTTAGGAGGCTCTGTCTGTTGGTATTTCTATCAACATTACCTGGCTACAGGATACACAAATTAAAGAAGATATGTGTGCCATTTTAAAGTGAACAAAACAGTTACACCTGAATGTATAAATATGTATAAATATGACCTATGCTTATTCATAAAGTGGTTAAACTATTAGCTGTTTAGTTTCCAATGTAAGATACATCCATTGCAATTTATTCTGTACGTTGGCGGTTCATCACCAGGATAGCGTGGGCATGGTCGTACAAGTCGCCAGCCCAAATGTCTAATCTCTTCCTAAAGTGTGAAAAGCTAACAGATCTGAACCAGTTCAAGGTCTTTCCGAGGCGTCCACTCCAGAAAGCTTTGCTAAATAACCTTTTCCAAGATGTCTGCTTGCTTTTCCACTAGGTTATGACGTGACGCCGGCGGTGCGATAGGCCTAGCTTCAGAGGAGCTCTAGTGGAGGTTGAGCAGTCACTGGCGTCCTCAGCCTGTGTTGGTCTCCAAGGAGAAGGTCCACGTTGTGTTGGGTGTATCCTTTGTGTCTCCTCCTCCCACCCCGACTCTTCCTGTTACACTGAGGTCTACTGGTGGGAGTAGAAATGCGTCCACTGTCGGTGGCCATCTTAGTGGTACTTGTGCTATGTTGAGATGTAATTCAGTTTTCAGGTCAGGCGACCGGAAGCTCCAAGTTTATATCTTCCATCTTAGGGAACTGTATTTGTCAATGATAATAAAAAAGAAAGGCACAATGTATCTGTTGTATTGAACTGGTGCGAAATCGAAGATATGTTATCTGGTTGGGCGCCACCCTGCAGATCAAGTGTTTTTTTGTTTTTTTTTGTATAATGGTGGAATTGAACTGAAAAACTCCCAATAATGCTGAATGTATGTAGTGCCACCAACAAATGTTTACCAAATCCCCACTCTTTTCATTCATTAAACTTTAATGTGTGTGCTTTTAAATGCGTTCTGCCTCATGAATTGTTTTGTGTATGTTGGGTGTGGTCCTACAATATTCATTGCTTAACAAGTATCTTAATCTAAAGTACTGAATAAATTACAATCATTTAGAATTGCAGCAAACAGAAGTCATTAGGGTTGTTATTATCCAATGCCACCGTCAGACAGATAACATATTTATCCCAAAAAAATAATTTAAATGATCTTAATAAACCCATTTCAAATTAAAATATATCTAAAATAAACTTTAATAATCGTTATTTTTTTAAATAAAGAACTAATTTACATCTACATCAAATAAATAGACTAAATGTGTGAAAAAAATGAACTGTTCTTTATATCTCTCATAGGGACGTTGTCTACCTTTTAATAAGATGCTTTTCTTTTTGTACTGTGCATTTTGTGCCCGTCACCTAGGATACATCCGATTCCTGAATATATATATATATTTCATCATCATATTAACTCATAGTAAACCACTATGATCAGTAACTGGTATAGATTTCAGCCCACTTTTACTTAGTTGAAGGTTGTTTAGCCACATTAAGCTGCGTCTAGTCAATTGTTATTTTGTGAATTCAAAAGAAAGATCACCATAGCTGAATCCGGTTCTGCTAAAGATGTGAATATATATATATATATATCTAAATCTTGAAGTTAAATATTTGTGTGCCTCTTTAAGCTGTTTTCACATTAAACCTTTGAAGGGCATCCCAACTCCTGTTGTCTTATACAACATATGTATTTAGGTTACGTACATATTCCTCCTTTCCCAAACAGCTTTATCTTTCTGGGTCACCTGCTCACCAGAGACATGCTGCAATACTTCACTTTATACGGTTGGGAGTAAATCCCTCAAAAGTTTCTGCCCTTTCTTCCAAGTCAGAAGGGAGGAATTGTATTTTTACAACACAAACTCATTAGGTGAACGTATTTTTTAACATTAATCTGCAGCCAAGGCAGTGAGCAATCAACTACAAATCTGGAAACATCTAAAAAGAAATACCTTTCCCCAGCTCTCTACCCACTGTGCTGATTGCGATGAACTCATTGCGCTGATAAATGAGATTGTCCTAGTTACCGGTTGGGTACTGGAGTGCTGATATGGTTAGCCAATCTTGGTCTTTCCATTTAGTAGACATCAATGTAATGTACAATATAATGTTAACAACGGGCAGTAAATAAGATACAGCTAATCCCTGGAGATAATTAGCATCCTCATTTTTAACAAGACGAGGAGTCCCATCTTGTTTGGAAAAAGCCAAGGTTTGTCACACATGTCTTTTACCATGCAGTTTAATTTCAAATAGAACTATAGGTCTTTGCATACCAATATCCTCTCATCAATGAGAACCATCATTGTCAACACAGCAGTCACATGAAAAAAAACAAAAACATAAAAATTCAAAATCTTTATATGAAATCCAGCAAAAATACAGTTTTAACATAAAATATGTATCATTCTTGGTGTAACCACAAATAAAGCACTGCCATTTCTTTCTGATATATACAAAATCCAGATTTATAAATAACAGCTGTAAAGAATAAAACATGTTCAAGTTATCTATTTGGTCGACTGTTGGGGAATCTACGGGATATATCTGCCTAGATCAGTGTTACTTAAATAACAATAAAACAAAAACAAGAATTAAAGGTTCTACATTTACAAATGCTTACTTCCTCCAAGAAATGACCATAATAAAAATAACACTGTGCTAAAAAGTTGTGTCGTTTTTTTCCTCTGATCATACACCAATGTAAATGACTATTGCAGAAGTACAGAAACTTCACATTATGAGACGTCTGCCAGCAAGTCAGCAAGAGTTGTTTTTTTTTAAAAGTCAAAAGTATTGAGGCATACTGGGTTGTATGATTGAGGACTGTGCCATGACCACACACAGAAAAATAAATGTCCACAATGATGGTGATTCATGGACACAGTGCAGGGGGAGAAACATAACCAAGTATCAGTTCAACTTCAGAACCAAAAAGGCCAATATTAGGAGTATCTGCTCTCATTTTGACCTGCCGTACACATTTTCTATAGAATTATCCAAACCATTAGTGAATTATCCACCGTCCAAAAGACCAGATGATCAGTCATTGTGACTGTAATGAACATGTATAATCTTTCAGGGGTTCCGTTCAACAACAAAAACAAGATTCATCCAAACGTTCTGAGAACTCTCTTTCCTAGATGGGAAGATGATTTTATAACATCCTCAGATGAGGATGGTAGTATGAAAAGAATGGATAATTAAAATCAACCATAAACACCATTTTAAAAAAGCCCAAAAAGCATAACCAAATGTACATTTATCAATAAGCAAACATAAATTAAGTTCGAGAGAATGCCTGCTTAGAAGCCAGCCTGCTTCGATGTTTACCAGACCAGTGTCTGCTTCATAATCTACAAGTCACAATAAGAAGGATAATGATGTTAATGCTTTGGGGGACATGAGAAGCTTAATAAAAACACACAAAAAATGTTCGCATAAATCCCAATGCTTCAATGGACAAATTAAATTACACATTATGCATGAGGAGGCGTATACTGTACACTATGCAGGTGTAGAAAAGCAACTATATGCACAAATGAAAGGAATCTTACTAATGATTCAACCTCCTCTCCAACAACGGGACACTGTGCAATCATCCAAAAAAGATTTCACAGCAAAAAAATTCGATTACAAACAAGGTTTTGTTTTTATAAATAAGGCACCTGACCACAAAAGTCACATATTCACGAAGCTCTGATTACCGGACAGGCCAGGGAGGCCAGGTTAGTGGAACTTAACTGCAAAGTATTTTGAGTTGAAACATGTATCCGATGCACTGTGAACACACTCAGTGAACACAAACCCACAAACATACCATAGTCCAGCACCTTTCTCAACCTTAATAACAGACCTGGAAGCTTTGTCTACACCAGCTTGATATGAATCCTCAAATATATACAGTGACACTTTCATCCTGAAATATCTTAAGATATCTGTATTTCCTTCTTCTGAAATGTGTGTCTTCTTACCAGTTGGATTATATTACACAAAATAGCAGATCATTTTTGGGGACTGAATGGGTTAGGGGGTAGAGTCTTTTATTTTAGCGGACATCCTTGTGCGCTTCACAGGGGTCTCCAATGTTTCGGAGGATCTTTTTGTGGCTTTTCTTACACTGCGTGATGGTGAAGTCACAAGACCTTTTTTACCAACCGATTTTAGAGTGCCTCTCCTTGTAACCACGGCATCTGTATTATTCTTGGAAACAGATGCAGGCGGACGACCTTTCCTTGACTTTGATGGATTATCCAAAGCAGGGCTCACGTTTATAGCATCCATCTTTCTCTGGGACCTTGTCAAGACCTGATCAGGGGAGACTGGAGCCTTCAAGTCCATTTGCTGTGGAGTTTCGACCACAGCCTCAACAGTTTCACCTTCTGAAACACCCTTTGGTGCAGGCTCCTTTGTCTGGGATTTTGAACTACTTTGCTTAGCCAAAGGAGACTTTTCCACATCTTTTCTCTTTGTTTCTAACTGTTTTTTGTTCGAGTTAACTTTGCTTGTAGACGTTTCGATCAGGTTTTTTAATGTTTTAGGGCTTCCTAGTCTTTGAGAACATCTTTGTGGTGAAACGGTTTCTTTCGCCGGATCCCTTGGTGCTCTACTGCTGGCCGAATTCTTGGCGGTTCTCTCTGTGGCACTGGGCTTTTCAGTAGATCTCCTACCAGGATTTGCCTTGGCATTACTAGCGGTTGGCTTATACACTCTTGTTTGAGCAGCTTCAGGCAGGGTCCATTTGTGTTTCTTGAGAGGTGATTTTAGATCAGGCTGGGGGTCAGATTGTGATGGGGTCAACAGTTTCAATGTACTGCACTTTAAGCTGTTGGTTGCCTCTTTTAGCCCAATACTAGTTTGCTGTACCTGCATTTTCTCCCTGATATTAGAATATTTTCGCAAAATCCTTGCACTAGTTGGGTTCTTGGATTTACCTGAAACTTTATGGGGTTCAGCTATCTGCACCTGCACTTTGGCAGATGTTGAGAATGGCCTAGTTAGAGCCTGGCTTGCAGTGGGTAGTTCTTTCCTATCTTTTGCTCGGATTGACTCTTGCTCCAGGGCCTTGGCAATGAGTTTTTGGCCCTTGGCATTGTTCTTTATCGGGGAGGCAATAGCAAACTTCTTCAGATGTTTCTTAAGACGCTCCGCCTGCAGGCTTGGGAACACTCCTTGGGAGGAACTTGTGCAGGAACTGTGGAAGCAGAGCTGGGTTTCAGATGGAAGACGTGTATTAATCTTTTTAATGATGACGAGAGACTTGGTCTCTGTTGACTCAAGGTACCATTGACAAATACTGGTAAGATTAAAGTTTTTCATGAAAAGCATCTGTACCGGTGAGTATTTATGCTGCTCAGAAGATTTTGGTTTTCTTGTCCTACGTTTACTTTTCCATATAGCTGCCTGTCTGTCTGATCTATTTCTATATTTTGTGGCTGGCTGTCCCTCCTTGTCCATTTGGATCCATCCTTTCTGCATCCGGTCAAATTTGATATTCAAGTTGTTAATTATGTGATGGTTATCTTCCCCATTTAGAGTCTCAAAGAGTTTGTGGACAGCTTGTTTAGGGGGATCGCGAGGTTGCAAAACAAAAGGTGTTTCTGGGCCTGGCTGCAGCAAGCTACCTGACATTATCATTGACTTCCTTCTAATAGGAGATGCCCTTTGTTTTTGTCTTCCTCCCATGCCAATAGCACTGGTGGAAGCTGTGGCCGTTCTTTGCGATCTTAAAGCTAGTTTCCGGTCTTCAGCTGGCTGTGGACTTAAAGACTGGTTGGACATTTCAGCCTTACTACTCTCATTTCTTAATGGCATCCTTGCTGGCTTCTCTACCACTGAGGGGGTGTTGGAATCCTCAAGGGAGGGTTCATCCACGAACAAACATTCGTTAGGCTTTTCCTCCAATTCACCCACTTCATCTTTTTGTAAAGTCTTCTCAATTGCCAAGGGTATAGTCTGCATTTGAAGGTCCTTGCTAATGCCACTCTGACTTTCTAATAGACTGGAGACCAGATGGCAAACATCCTGTTTCTCAGCCTTACCATCTACAACCTCCTCAGATCTAGGTTGCTTCTGTTTGGTCAGTAACACATTTTCCATCATTGTTTCTTGAATTTCCTCAGCACTTGCTGCAGCTGAGTCACCACAAGCAATACTCAATTCAACAGGACTTTCAGAATCAGTACACTGTTGGGATTGTTCAAAAGCTACAGGGAGGGCAGAGCCCATGGGTGAAGGAGGAGACACAACCGAAGGAGATGAAGCAGAGGTGTCAGGGAGATCGGGGAGACGTTGGACAACATCTGCAGATCGAATAGAATCAGGAGAGCTTGGGGTTGGTGAGGAAGACGTTACAGCACTTTGAGTGATCGGCGATTCAGGTGGCTGATTTGCTGAGCAGAGAGGCAGTTGAGATGAAGTGTGTTCAGGGATACCAACGGGTTCATCAGCAAGATGGTCAGGAGCATTTTCAGGGACAACCGTAACATCGGTTTGTTGTTGTTCATGCTCGACCTTGGCCTTTGATCTCCTCTTGCGCCGTTTTATGGCAAACTTTGAAAGCCGTTTATAACGTTTAACTGGGGTCAGCGGAGCTGCAGGAACTTGTTCTGTGTCTTGTGGAACGACAGAGCTATTCTCTGAAGTTATAACTGCGATAGTCTCCGGAATATGTTTACCTCGAGGACTGTGTTCTGAAACAGGACTTGTTGTTTCCGTGGCTTTGGTAGGTGTTGGCGGAGCAGAACTTGATCTGCGCCGTAAACTTCTATCAGAAGCCGCTATGGGCCGTCCATTTACATAGCCTACAATAACGTCCTGATTTTCTTTTACCCTTTTTGGCAGAGGAATCACAGTCCCTTTTTTTCTGCGCCAAGGGGGCAATTCTTTCAACAGCGACTGTAGTGACTTCGTGGAAACATCATATTCCTCATCTTCATCCCCTGATGCTGAATGTTTTACATCACTTTTAATCTGTGCAATTACCTTTCTCTGCTGCTCCTTGGCGATTTTCTCTGCAGGAGCAGCTGTAGAATTAAGTCCTGCAACTAAATTGTCTGAAAGGTTTGGTGCCTCTAGCTTTGGCTCCAGAGTTTGCTCACCCTCTATGTTCCCACTACTCTCCTTGACCTCTTCCTCATCGGCTTCAGCTACTGATGGCAAAGTGTCAATTTGTTGCTGCTCTGACAAAATGCTTTCTGAAAGTACTGGCTCTGCGTCTTCACCCATTGTGCATACTGGTATTTGTTGTTCAGTCGATTTATTTAAGACCTCATTCACCACCTGTAGTTCTTCAACTGGTTTAGGTAGCATTTGAACTTCCGCCAAGTCAATGTCTTCAGGGAAGTCAAATTCTTCATGGTCACCTTCTTCTGGAAGGTCACTCTCTTCTGGAAGTTGACTTTCTTTTGGGAGGGCCTTTTCTTTTGAGAGGTCACTTTCTGTGGCATGCATTGAATTTGCAGTTGCCTCTTGTACTACATCGGCAGCTTCCTTATCGCCATTCCCTGTCGCAGTCAAAGGAGATTGAGAAGCTGCCGGTTTGTTTATTTCTCTCTGATCTGTCTGACTGGTTTCAACTACAAGATCCAATTGAGTTGCCCCTACCTCTGTATCTCCCGTCTCTGGCATCTCTCTCACGTTAGACTGCTCAGTGGGCATTTGTTGACAAGTTTCCCCCCCACTTCCGGCAAAGATCATATCTACGGGCGGTACGCCATCCGGCTTGGTGAGCGCCTGCTTCGGGGTCACCGACGTGATGATCTCGGGCATTGGGTTAGGACAGCTTCTCCTTCCATTACGTCCAGCCAAAGTGCGGACCGTTTTAAGCTCCCACATTTCCTCCACGTACATGTGCCCCCTGGTGCTTTTCCTTGCATTGCGCCTTGGTGGCAAGTGTCCATGCTGTTCCCTCAAACACTCTGTAATCGGTTTGTTGATATACACAATGTCACAATGTCCGAGATCTGGGTCTATTACAACCCTAGAACTGGAGTTCCTTGGCCTGTGGTCAGGGGAGTCCCGGATAGTCTTTCTCGCAGTCCGAGGAGTGTCTGGCGTGTGATGTGTATTTGAGGTTTTATGAGGGGAAAATAATTTGGACGATGTATCTTTGGTTTTTCCGAGAGAGTCCTGCTGCCCATCTCGGTTCAGGTGAACAGGCTGGCTGTGCCTCTTCACAGGGGAGCTGAGTCTAGCACTCTGAGAGACTGATTTGTTGGAGGGTTTGCAGCCGGAATTAGCCTGCCTGTCTGCAACAGCGTCGGTCTGTGTTAGAAGAGAAGTGGTGAGCACACATGATAACTTCTTCCCATCTGCAAGTTTGTTGGTCTTCATTATCTTCATTTTGAGAGGAACATGATCCCGGTTGTTTTCAGGGTCTGCTGTATTTTGAGTGGAATTGAGTAGAGGTGTGGCACTTCTCAAACCCAATGCGTGAAGATCTAATGGTGGGTCGGGATTTATGGATTTTAGCGATATCACTTCCTTACTTGTTGATGTTGTTGGAGTACCAGAAATAACTAGAGACATACCTTTTGCATCATGAGCGGATGCATTAGGAAGCCTTAGTTCTGAGCTAGATTTCTCACAGGTGCCAAGGCTTGATGTCATGATGGAAGGAGCGTTTTCCTGCTTCTCCGAGTTATTGCAAGGAGCTTGCAATGCCAATGCCTTGACTTCAGTCTGGAGAAAGCCCAGGGCATCCACTATCTGCTGTTGATGGGGAAGGCAGAGTTTGGCCATGAACTGCTCCAGCGTTGATGTGGACTGCAGCTCCTTCACCTTTGAAATCTGTATTTCAGAAGACTCACTGAAAAAAAAAAACGAGAAAATATTGTGAATTGGGTGCCAACACAAATCTTGAGCAACAATACATCTGCCAAATAATACAATATTTACAAAGGAGGAAAAGTAGGAGGGTATAATTATCTTTACCTAGGAAGCGTATCCCATCTTATTGATCACAACAAACAATAAACACAACAGGTAGCCATAAGTGTTCTGTTATTTATTAGAAGAATAAGTGATTTCATAAAGTAAAACTTTCATCCAGTGCATTTGACCAATTATAGTTACAATTAATTTCTTATTTTTTTACCTTCAATGTGGGCTTGGTTCCTTACAGTGTACGTCAATACAATTCCACACATGCACAATACATTAATTTATGGTACCTCATGTAGACATATCAGAAATAAAATCCTTTTTAAACAAGAATAAGCATTGCTTTCAATAATCAAACAGTATAAAAGATCTGGTGAAATGTATTCCATAATCGGACCAACGGCCTTACACCACCCCAACACCCAGAACATAAAGATCTGATGTAGACTCAGAAACCCTTCAGTTGAGAATAGAACGCCTTCACAACGTCTTTCCTGATAGTGAGGCCGACCAAAGCAGTTTGAAAGTAAAACATTTGGGATTTTGTGTTTCCTCATGAGCAAAATGTCATGTTCATGAAAAAAACATGCAAAGGTCATATTGACGTTTCAATTTTTAATGTATCAAAAGAAAATGGGGGAAAAAGTATACGCCACATTTGGGTTTACCAATAGGATAATTAAATCTAAAGCCTTTTTCAATCTTAACTACTTTTATTTTATAATGCAATGACATTGCATACAGTAAAACATACCGTTTTGACATTATGTTGTAGTGTTTAGTAGAACCTAAGTTATACATTTTTCTTTTGAGGCACTGTAAACCGTACAACTTGAAAATTATTGAAAAAAAACTTCCCATCTAAATTAAGTGAGCATTGACATTCAGTGCATAACAATATACAAAAATAACAATGAAACAATGAAAAGATGTAGGATAGTGTTAGCCACCAGCAGAAACAATCAGAACGTGTACAGCAAGCCATAATATCTGAAATAGTAACCTTTAAAATGGATAAAAATATTTGATATTTGTTAGATTTAAAAATAACATTTGCTGCAGCTATAACCTGACCATTTGGCACGTTCAGGAGCTCCACATCCCTGCTGGTTGGGTTAAAGTCAGTTAAGTACCTGAATAGATAGTGACATGAGCATCGTCACTGAGGATTCTTCTGTCTCACTCAACATTAAAACACGATGCGGTCGCTATAGACATGACATGTCCAGACAGACATGTCCAAAAGCAAACTGACATTATGGATATCACGAGCAAGAGACATTGCACAGACGCTATTTTACAATGAAAGGTAGACCGCCAGTGTACTTTACAGTATAGATTAAAACATTATGGGTTATTTACATTAACCATAAAATGCTTTTCACAAATCCAGGATGCACATTGTCTACTTGACATTACTCCATTGTTGAAATTAGGATTTTTGTTAAAGAAGTTTCCATTTACACAATCCGTCTAATTATACATTTGCTTAAGTCCATACTTAACTAGTCATGCAAAATACAACTCATTTCATTCCACACGTTAATATTAATGCAAACTTAAGACTTCAGATGTCTAAGCTGACAAGCATGATCAGTCATGATCTTCCTTTGTGACTCGGATCTTTTAAAAGTTCAACATAATGGGCGATTCAAGATAAACATGTGTCAACACAGAAATTATCTATAATCAATCAAATGTCAATTTTCAAAATATGTTATTTTCTGTCTCCATCAGAGAGAGCTTTACTATATGTGCGCGATGTGTTCCAGTTTAATGAAACCTCCTTTTTTATACACGCCTATAGCCATGTAGAACCATTATTATATACTGCACAAGATGAATTCCAAACCGGTTAGATCCATTCGAAAATTTTAATAAAATTATATACTATACTTAATATAAATTAACTTACCCCTTAATCACTTCAACTCAATACATATTTGTTATATACACACTAGCTGCACAGACTTCAAAAACACACAAAAATATAAAAAGGTAGAAATAAATACAGAAATGTCCTGCTGGGCGAGTGAACTTCCAGGATACCTCTTAAGTATGTACATCTGATTGTACCCTTTGGTTAAAGTCAGGCTCGCACTGTGTTAGCTTTGTGAGGCGAGCGCTTTGTGACCGTGCATCACTCCACTAGCAGTGATTAACTCTGCTCATCCAAAATATTTAAGGTGTCGTCATGATTCACGCCAAGAGAGCGATTTTTCTTTCCGAGACCCTGCGCGTTGCTTTAATGGAATAGGCATGGAGAAGCTACGATTGAAAGTGGTCATAAAATATTTTGTGATGAGGTAGTAAATCGATTAGATCGTGCTACAATGGACATTAATAAGGGGAGCATGTTACCGGTTTTTAAGCTCTATACAGATGGCAATTTGGAGAAAAAAATTAAAAAGGTAGCGTTTGGATATTTTATATACATGCACATGACAAAAGCAAGGCTAGGTGATTGTCATAGCAAGAATAACCCATTCAGCTATTTAACTTACTCTGACTTTTTTTTTTTACATTTTATAAATTGAGATGAAAGTTAATTTAAACATATGCACTACCATATCTTTAACATAGCGATAATTAGTCAATTAATTTAAAGATAAAATGCATTTGGAGTCAGATGTCCTTAACCTAACTTATAACTAATAAGGACAAATATTCAACCGTTACCACCATCTGAAATGGTAATGAAAATAAACTTAGTTTCAAAGTAGTCCACATCTTATGTGCTTTCATCTGAGAGTTGTTTTTATATTTTATATACAGAATCCTTAGAGCCACAAAGAGAAGGATGTATAAAAGTTGGTTCGGTTGATCCTGTGGTATTAACCTAAGTGCACGTGTCCCTGATACAATTCGGTAGATTTTCACTACCTTTTAAAATTTGTGTTAACAATCTAGGCTTTTTCCGTAATTACTCTGAATAAACTAGATACTGAGATTCATGGTTAAGAGCTGTTCCTACAAAACCTTTAAAATGTCTTGTTTAAAAATAAATGTATGCATTCAAAGTGAATGCATTTAAAAAAAAAAGTTTCCAGTTTCATTTACTGCCAGTAGATCAAATAATAAATAAACAGTGTCTGCACTGAAAATGTTAAAATATAATTAAATAAGTCCATATAAATATAACATCCAAAATAATTCAATCAAAGGAGGTTGTGTGTACTTGATCCCAAAGCACTGGAGTGTCCTGAGGTATAACTGTTGAAACATAGCAGGTTTGGTACCAAACTCCTCACATGTTGAGGACAGGGTGCTTGAGCGATGCGTAAGTGGAGAAGCCAACGCAGTTCTGCATCGCTACCTTCTAAGTCAATGTCCGTACAGATGACCAAAGTATTATTGAGTTCCCTTTGTCACCACAAGCGCCTATATTAAAGCGGAGACCTGATGAACAGTAGTCTTGAAGTAGGTGTGTGTGTAATTATTACCGTCATAAACAGAGAAATAGAGTCAATGTATAACTGCTACTATTCAAACTGTGTATAGAAAAAAAAGTTATAACACAGAAACATTCAATTAAATAAAAAATAAAATCCCAGAGACATTAGTACCAAGTTGGAATATTATAAAGTTGAAACCTGGAATCAAATGTTGAAAAGGCTCATACGGGTACTAAAAAAATGCTGTTGATACTAGTTAAGGTAGTTTGTGAAGTTTACACGATAGTAAGGTGTGCACCACTGTCCGAAATTTAGACATTGCGCATTATATCTTAAAAAGGATTTTAAGTGTGGTATTTATCCCCCTTTTTTTTTTTAAAGAGATGAGCAAACACGATATATGAGGCACTGAAATGCGCAAGTATAACTTCTGAGTGAGGTAATCTTGTGTGCTTATTAAAAGTCGTTCCCTTATACTTTCCTGATCCGTCATTTAACGTGAAGTATATCCTGAGGTGGGCGAAGCTGGGATGTGGCAGAAGTGCGTCACATATCTGGGTGTAAACATGCTGAGGTTTGACATGTCTTATTGTTGTTTGCATAAGACAAAGGGAGGTTAACATCTGTTGAACAGAATGGACCACAAATTAAATATTAAAAAACCTGGAATAACTTTCTTTTAAAGAGAGGTGCTGAACCATGAGGATCTCTTTTTGTACCACTCCATGTGATCGTGGTCCGTTGTCCATTTTTTGGACACATTTAGTTTGAACGTTTGCAAAACAGTGACATACGAGTTAAATGGCCCGGTTTAGCAAGCATGTTGGAAATGGAAGCGTGTTTCAATTAGATCTCAAATGTTATTTACAGTGCTTAACATTAATTAAAGTGTCCAATCTCTAAAGTTAAATAGAAAACAAAAATAAGTACTAAAAGAGGGCAGCAAGGGGCGCCACCGGCCCAGACGGGCGGTTTCAGATCATGTCAGTCACTACCGTGGGTTCATTTAGTTTTTATAAAAATGCAGTGTTACTGCCATGTGTTAAATGCTTGGGCTAGTCTCAGCTTTGAATTGCTAGAACAACGAATACCAACAGTGGTATTAAACAATATTAATTATTGGGGACAGGAGGTAACGGTTATGTGCGTCTTTGCCAGACTGAAAGCCATCATTTAAAAAGCCAACTTTGCCACTGTTTGACCAATATTGAGGAAACATACTTCTATTTTTACAACAACTCATCGTCAACATCATCATCATCATCAGAACATTTTGGTTTCATGGTACTATACTCATCTGGAGTGAGCCCTGAATTGCAAAACGGAGTCCCATCCTCGGTGGAAGGACAGTCCTGCTGGAAGGCAGCGTCCCGGGAGTCCTGAGGGTCCCCTTTGCCCTCGGGGGACTCCTGGGGGTCCCCTCTGGCCTCGGGGGAGTCCCCTCTGGCCTCGGGGGACTCCAGGGCGTCCTCCGCCTGGCTCAACGGCCTCAGCTTCTTCTTGGGGGGATGCTTCAGCGTGCCCAGGCGCTCCTTGACCTTGTACTCCAGGGTGCTGTGGGGGATGCCGTAGACCGACTGGGCTTTGGACACGCTCATCTTCCCGCCCATCACCACTACGATGGCCTCCTCCAGCAGCTCTGTGTTGTACTGCCGGTAGCGCCCTCTCTTCTTCCTGGGCTGCTTGGAGCTGAGGTCTGACTCAGAGTCCAGCGCGCCACAGCCCCCCCCCGCGCCCTGCTGGTGGGCTTCGTAGTGCCAGTAGTCCTTCTCGGCCCCTGGGAGAGGACGGACCCCGCTTCGGTCTTTACAGAGCGGCTCCGAGGCGAGAGCCTTTCCCAGGCCGTTCTCCAGGGAACCCCACGGCGGCTCTTTGCCCGTCGACAGACCGCGCACCTGAGGGATCTTGAGGTCGAAGGAGGACAAATGGGAGGTGGCGAGGTCCGGCTCCCCGAAGGCGTCCTGCAGAGGGGGCTCCCCAGCGGCGCCCAGCGACCTGGGCCACAGCCCGGTGGCCTCCAGCAGCCGGGGCAGGTCTTTAAGGTGCTCGCTGGACGGCCGGCTGGCCCGCAGTTTGAGCAGGGCTCCGAAATGCGTGTTAGAGTGGAGCGGTGGCGCCGAGCGGTCGGCCGCGAGCGCGGGGCTCCAAGAGCGGTGGTTGTGGCTGGGAGGTGACTCGGGGTCACTCTCCTGAGCCAGACCAACCTCCTCTTTGATGTGCAGCGAGTACGCAAGACGATGGAAAGGCTTATAATAGGCGGAGAGGCCGACATTCTCCCTCCTCCCTTCCTGTAGCCGCCTCATAAACAGCCCGACGTGTCCGTCTGCTCTCAACGATCGCCTGATTGGATGGAAGGAAATTTGGCGTAAGCAGAGCTTGCACAGTGCCTTCAGTCTCTTATTTCTACAAAGGAGGATGGTGGGGGGGGAGGATGTTGGCCACTCCTTTATGAGATGGCCTTGCTGGGGTAACACCACTAACACGTCAAATGGATATCTTTAGGTACATCTATGTGGCAGGTGGCAGTGTGTGAACACAATTGCTCAACAGTAGGAATTTGTTTTTTGATGATTCTTGACAAACTTTTCCAACAACATAGGAGAAAAACAAAACCAAAACACAAAACCCGGGGTAAAGAAACAAATAAAAAAATGAAATAAATAAAATGGAATACATAGATTTGTTTTGGTGCGTGTTGTGGCTTAGCCAGAGGCCGGAGGCCGTTACCGTGGTAACATGAGGCAGAGCAAGGTGGACGGACTATGTGTGTTACGACGTGAGCAATGCCAGCTCGGCCTGTGTCTGTGTGCGTGTTTGTTTGTGCGCTGGTTCGTGTGTGGTCATGTGAGTGTGTGAGTGTGTGTACCACTGAACAAGCACAGCAATAAAAGAGTAAGCCAGCAAATATGGGACTGTTACATACGAAGCGTTGAGAAGGTCCAACTCTATATGAATACCAAAATGCCAACTACAAAATGCCATCATTGTAGATGACTTTCAGCGTTAGTAGTGAGTGGATTAAACTGAGACAGGGATCAGGTGAAAAATAAATGAACCAAAATACAGGGTTATATTGAGGAAAACACCGTAAAATTAAAAGCGTAAAAGTATGTTTCATTGCATCTAGTATTTAGCGCAATGCTTTCCAACTAGAAAAGAGCATAAAGGAAACAATAAGCATGAATAAGATCTGGTTTTAGAAATGTTCCATATATATTCAATATATAGATTAAGATCAACAGTGAAGCAGGCTTCATTCAATGAAATGAGATTCACATCATCTCCTACAGCAGTGAAGGATGATACTAGGACTACTCTAAATCAATAGTTGATCTACAGCCATGATACATTTCAAGTGCAATCAAATCTTTGTCCGCAGATAGAAAGAGCTCCTTTGACCCGCAAGGAAGATGGCACAAAATGATTTGGTTGATTTAAGAGGTTGATTCAAGGGGAGGGAGAATCCAATTTGTGACTTAAATCAAAAGAGATTTATTAGAAATATGTGCTCTGCTTTGGAGAACAATTCATTTGGCTGGTAGGCGGTAGAGTCGCTGGTAACGGGCGACCTCGTGGTACCAAGGAGAACACGGCCTCTAGTTGTTGGCCATGTCCGAAGAGGGTTAGCCATATGGTTGACTTACAGAACCATATGCATTTGAAGTAGTACTTCATTTAACAACTGGAATGTGCAGCTGGCCACAATTTCCTGACCCTCATTTTGCGACTTTAAAAGAAGCATCTGATATAATATCTACGCAAAAACTGGTATGCGTTTTTCCTTTTGGCTACGTTATGGGAAACCCAAACAGTACATGCTCCTACATCACAGCCACATCTTATAATATAACTTCATATTCAACCTAAAATTAACTGGCCACACCAAAGACAGAGGCCATGTAGGGGAGAGGGCTAGACCACCAGAGCTACCGGCATGGCTGCCAAATACAAGAATGGAGTCTGTAAAGTCCTCCAATAAAATAACAGGGGTTAAAGGGTTTATACCTGTGACTTAAAAGACCTAAGGGGATAACTAAGTGTGTTTAAATGTGCTCAGACACTGGAGAGGGAGAGGGACACACACACACACAACACACACACACACACCACACACACACACACTCCTCTTACCCCTTGACTGGTGGAGTGGCGGGGGACGGGTACGGGCTGGGGACGGGGCGACTGCTGTAGCGGCTCTTTCTGAGAGACAAGTCAAGGACCCCGTCTGTGAAGAAAGAAGACCGAAAAAAAAGAACAAGACAGAAGACAAAGGTTCAGTTCTGCGTCAAGAGCCGGCTCCAGACGAGGCTGGCCCCGCTGTGGGCCCATGCCTCGGGGCGCCTCGGGGTGTCTCTGGGTGGGTCTGGGTGGGTCTGGGTGTCTCTGGGTGTCTCGGGGCGCCTCGGGGTGTCTCTGGGTGGGTCTGGGTGTCTCTGGGTGTGGGTGTCTCTGGGTGCGTGTGGGTGTGTGTGGGTGTCTCTGGGTGTGTGTGGGTGCCTCTTGGTGTGTGTGGGTGTGTGCGGGTGCCTCGGTGTGGGTGGGTGCCTCTGGGTGGGCGTGGGGGTCTCTGGGGGTCTCTGGGGTGTGTGGGTGTGTGTGGGTGTCTCTGAGTGTCTCTGGGAGTCTCTGGGCGTCTCTGGGTTTGGTTGCCTCTGGGCGTGGGTGTGTGTGGGTGTCTCTGGGTCCCCCCGGGTGTCTCTGGGTGTCTCTGGGTGTGTGTGGGGGTCTCTGGGTGCCCCTGGGGGTCTCTGGGTGCCCCTGGGAGTGTGTGGGTGTGTGTGGGAGTCTCTGGGAGTCTCTGGGAGTCTCTGGGAGCCTCTGGGAGCCTCTGGGAGCCCCTGGGTGCCTCTGGGTGCCCCTGGGGGTCTCTGGGTGCCCCTGGGGGTCTCTGGGTGCCTCTGGGAGTCTCTGGGAGTGTGTGGGAGTCTCTGGGAGTGTGTGGGAGTCTCTGGGAGTCTCTGGGAGTCTCTGGGAGTCTCTGGGTGCCTCTGGGTGCCTCTGGGTGCCTTTGGGTGCCTCTGGGTGTGTGTGGGTGTCTCTGGGTGCCTCTGGTTGCCTCTGGGTGTCTCTGGGTGCCTGTGGGTGTGTGTGGGTGTCTCTGGGTGTGTGTGGGTGTGTGTGGGTGTGTGGGTGTGTGTGGGTGTGTGTGGGTGTGTGTGGGTGTCTCTGGGTGTGTGTGTGGGTGCCCCTGGGGGTCTCTGGGTGCCCCTGGGGGTCTCTGGGTGTGTGTGGGTGTCTCTGAGTGCCTCTGGGTGTGTGTGGGTGTGTGTGGGTGTGTGTGGGTGCGTGTGGGTGCGTGTGGGTGTGTGTGGGTGCCTCTGGCTGTCTCGGGCTGTCTCTGGCTGTCTCTGGGTGTCTCTGGGTGTGTGTGGGTGTGTGTGGGTGTGTGTGGGTGCGTGTGGGTGCGTGTGGGTGCGTGTGGGTGCGTGTGGGTGCCTCTGGGTGCGTGTGGGTGCCTCTGGGTGTGTGTGGGTGTCTCTGGGTGTCTCTGGGTGTCTCTGGGTGTCTCTGGGTGTCTCTGGGTGTCTCTGGGTGTCTCTGGGTGTCTCTGGGTGTCTCTGGGTGTCGTGGCCGCTGGGGGCACCTTGTTCCGTGGGCTCGGCCTTGGGCTTCTTGACGGTGAGGTCCAGGGGAGCTTCCTGGTCGGCCATGAGCAGCTTGCTGAGGACGGGGTTCTGGTTGTGCGCGACGGCGGCGGCCGGGGGGGCCCCCAACGGGCTGGTGCAGGGGGGCACGGGGGGGAAGGAGGGCGGGCGGGGCAGGCTTTGGACAGAGCAGGGCTGCGGGTCCGGGAGGGGGTCCTGAGAGGGGCTGGTCTTTGAGGTATATTCGGCGGCGAACTGGCGGATCATCCTCTGCATGATCTCCCGGGCTACCACGGGGATGTGCGGGTCGGAGAAGCTCGGAACATCTGAGGAGGGAACGACAGCGGGCGTGAGGGGGGGTGCATCCACGGGCTACAGCCGCGGCGTTAAAACAAGCAGAGCA
This sequence comes from Melanogrammus aeglefinus, assembly GCA_900291075.1. Lineage (NCBI taxonomy): Eukaryota > Metazoa > Chordata > Actinopteri > Gadiformes > Gadidae > Melanogrammus > Melanogrammus aeglefinus. Next base: position 219,588 of record OLKM01000629.1, on the reverse strand, counting down.
AACTGGTACTTCTTAGGGTTACATATTTACACATGTAGGGTTATTCTTTTATCAGTATTTGTATCCATTAATAACCAGGGTTTAAGCTCGCAAGCGTCAGTTTACATGACGCAAAATGCATATATTGTGTCATGTCAAAACCCCAAAATGTAGATCAATCCAGAAATACCATTTCGATTCTATCGGAGTAGGAAGTGAAAGGCTCCCAGACGTCACCTTTTCTGCAAAGGACTGCGTTGAGGAACTCTTCGGCCTGCTGCTCTAGCCGGGCGACGTTGGTCTGCTCGCTGGGCCCCAGCGGCTTCACTGATCCTTCAAGCCCTTCGTCGCTCAGGCCAACAAGATGTTCCTGTGAAATTAACAACGCTGTCTTCAGAAATACGGCATATACATGTGATGTGAATAAATAAAACACTGCCGGCAATACTAAAATAACAAAAGATGAATACTGATTAGTCTCAAGCCTTTTTGGGGGTTTGCTTTCATCGAATGGGTGCACACATTCTCGGCGTAGAGACCATATTCAATTTTACGTTTTTCGTGTGCAACCATTTTTCTTTTTCTTCCATTTCTACGGGCTCATATTGTGTTAACTGTATCACGACAGCTGTAAAGCAGTACAAAAAGTCTGGTCCTGGGAGCCCAGAAGAAGCAGAACATGTTCCCTCGGTTGGCTCCCGTGGCTGTGGGACAAAACAATCATCTGAAATCATACCTTCACTTTATCCCTCTTGAGGCAGCAGAAGAGACAGTTCTCATCAAACGACCAATCAGACACAGCTTCGGGCTCGCAGGCTGCAGGTTGACACAGAGAGCACACAATGGAACCTCCATGTTAGGAGGAAGGACCCCCGCTGTACGGCGCACGCCACCGTGCTGCCGCTGTGATGGACACGCTTTTATGTCAGGATGCAATCCCAGAGCAGTGACGCCGCTGGTCTGGGATTCCATAGGGAACCGAGAACAGGTGGAATAGTTTCAAATGATTATGTTCACGGTTAGTAAACCTAAATAGAAAAAAGGTTTTAATACACTTGGAATACGTGGAAGCAGCCTGAGAAATCGGTCCCTTGAGCCAGAGCCAACACCTCAAATAATGTCTAAACACTGGATTGATATGTACGTTTCCTGAAACGTCTTAAATCAATATTCGGACAGAATTAGGACACAAACCAAAACGTTTCATAACCATTTTATCAGCTTCAGTGAACATGCGTACGCGCTAGAAAAACCTCTGCAGAAAATGATGATAACCTGATATGAACAGCCCCCTAGTCCAAGCATTAATCATCTGGACATAACCGCCCCCTTTCACACTTCTCAGTGGTACAAACCACACCGAGTCAGACCGAGAATCCCTTCAACAGCGCCTGCACTACCACCAGTCCACATCCCACCGGCCATCAGGAGATATTGCAGCAATGTGCTGCCTTGATACTGTTCCACCGGTCCAGCACCGGTCCACAGAGATCAGGCCATATTTCGAGTCTATTCAAAATGAGCTTTGGGCATAATAAGGTCTGTCCAATACTCGTTCTGCCCACGTGGCATTTGTATGCGTTGGCATTGACATCAGCACATTGACTTTATATTCAGGATTACTTGGATGAATTTTAAATATGAATACCATCATGAGTCATTACACAAAGCTTGTTCATTCTATTCAGGATTTGACGCAACGGGGGAACAATTGGATTCAGCCCAACTTTGTTTGCGAGACGCCTTTGTAACATGCAGCTATTGTGGAGGCCATACGTCGACACGCACACATATGAGGCCCTCGTGGCATGTCATGAAGACCCCAATAAGGCCCTCTGTTGTCTTACTAGCGTGGCACATTGTCAAAAAATGTGTGAACGGTACTGAGGACTTTTTACGCCTGGCCCACCCTATCCAAAACACCAACTTCATAGGAACACAAAGCATCTTCTTATCCCAATCAGAAGGACGGCCTTGTGGGGTGATATGAATGCAGAGGGACACCCGATGGCACAATGCTCCAGTATTGTCTTCATGGAACATCATGAAGAGTCAACTGGACGGGAACCCTTTAAACAACCCACCCCAAGCACAGACATGACCCGTGCTCGGTCACTGCAGATGGCCACACGTACTCACTCACCTTTGAACGATTTGAGGTCTTCTACAAGGCCTTGACCAAAGAGACCCTCCAGAATACTCTCAAAACCTAGAAGAAAATCAGAATAATACCATAATAAGAAACAAAATAAAACAATTTAAACATTAGTGTTCATTCCTGTGCGAAAATTCACAAATCCAGCCGTGTTGGAGCACGTTCAAAAGAGGACAAATAAATTCATTTTGAAAAGATTTATGATCACATAAATAAAATGACTTTTTCACGGCATATATTGAGGATATTCTTGTGTAATTATTCTGGAGCACTATTTCCTCTTGGCGCTCCTCCCCCAGCCGCTCAGACTCTTGTGCTGAACTCATCATCTGTGTTCAGCTTTTGACTTTAATAGTAAACACACAGCCTCCAACCCCCGTTGCCAAGCAACTGAAACGACCATAGAGTTGAAAGCACTGCCGTTATATATTTTATAAAAAAAAGCCTCCAGATTTTTTTGCTAAAGATCTCCGTATGGTAACATTAAACATGGTTGGTCCGAACATCGCGCTTCTCCTTTATCATAGAAATACAACTCAATTAAAACAAAAACCAGCATTTTAGCTAGAATGGCCTTTGACTAAACCATGTAGAATTAAAAATAGACTCTCTGCTACTACGGGGTCAACAAACCATATTAAAAGTATTATATGTTTAACCAAGTGCTAAAGAGGTCAGAGGGAACATCTGTCTGCTGAAACCGACCAGATGACAAATTCCCTCAACTTGGATATGAAGTATATCTTTTTTTTTCCGAAAGCAAAACCTTTAACATTTTAAGCTTTCAACTTGTGTCCCTCTTAAATTCAACAAAATAGCATAACATAACTAATTTAAAATCAAACCATTTTAGCCTTAAAGAAACCAACGATCAGAAGAGAACAGGTCAAAAAGTGAAGTCTGCCTGAAGATAAGACCACACTCCGCCCTACTTACATTAGCCCAGTTATTCTTGCACAGATGAAGCCCAAAATTCATCAGCCCCCTCTCTCCATCCATCCTCCTCCTGAACTCGCACTCAACTCGTTCGAATGGCATCATCTGCTAAAAAGCATCCTCACAGCCTCCCCAACAGCCCCCGCCCCCTTCTGAACCACCAACCCAAGACCGCGAGGGGCGACGGGGGCGCCGCGGGAGGGGGGGTAGGGGCGGGTAGCTGGTGAAATGTAGTCTTTGCCTATAGCCCAAGCGCGAGGCGGTTTCTGGGTTAGTGCAGGACTTCAGCTATCCAATCCTATTTCGGAAATATTTCAGAAGCAGAGGAGAAAAGTAGGTCATCCTCTTTCGTTTGACAGAGCAGCGGCATGACATCAAACTACTCTTTAGGAATTCAGCTCAGGGCATTTAAAGGCAAAAAAAAAAAGATTTGTACAGCAAAACATAACAGTTGTGCAATACTGCTCTGCTGTAAAAAGAGCAGCACACAGTGCGCTGGCATGATGTATATAAAGGACGCAGTCATACCGGGTTCTGAACCCTTATTTATGTTCCAGACGGGAGGCCACATGAGAACGGGCGCTACACGTACATGAGATGATGAAATATTAACCAACAAGCCCAAAACATACTAAATACATGATGGAGGAATTAAAAAGTGAACGTGAAGGAAATGCGTTTCAGAGAAACAGAAAACCCTACGCCTCGTTCTGCGTGTTGTTTCATGCCAACAAACCATCTGTGAATGCAGTGTGACAATGTCACTGGATGTGTGTGAATTACATTCTTGTAGTCCTTAAATGTACAAGTTTATTCAGGCGTTCCAGAACATTAACAAATTAATTTAGCTGGAAATTAGGCCACTACTGAATTGCTGCTAAACACATTATGCTAGATGTACGATGTTGAGATCGCCCCAAGGGAAAATATAAACCGCGCGTAAAAAAGGGTTAGAGTACAGAGCGGCGTGGAACGCCTTAAAAAAGGCTCTGTTGGTTGTCAGTTGAGGTCATGGGTAGGTAGGGAATTCATTTTATTTTTTTATTTTATTTTTTCCAGCGGCAGCGAATGATAGGTAGGTTGTTTTCATTTAAAAACGAGAGACTGCGCACATCATTGTACAGACTAAAGAGGAGCTGTACAAAAATTATAGTTTGCATCAAATTTATTTATTTATTTTTTTCCAAGCTCATAAAATAATTTGGGTCGCACATCAATTGACCGGGTCGGTCGGAAACCGGAAACAAACAAAAATATTTTTGAGGCCTAATGACAAAGTGCATGGAGGAAACCCAGTTGCACCTGATAGGCTGCCTATTATAGTGTTGATAAAAAAGGTGCCGGACGAGGCCGTATAAATAACATGCTTTTGGACACTGGTGAGATAAGAATTGAGGCACTGAGATATTGGGTTAACAAGCATGATTCATCCACTAGCTGGCGTAGAGCCGTGACTAATACTGTGCGTGCAGCACGTCAAGAAGCCTTAATATCAGCCAGCCTGAACTATATCGCCATTTTATTTTCCATTGACATTTGCAGTGGTGTTTTAAGAGGCCTGACAGTAGATACCTTCAGGGAGGGTCTTCAATTCAAAATTGCATTGATAACAAACTTACAAACACTTATTATTACATAATAATTAGTCTAGTAAGTTTAACCAATGTTTAACCTTTTGGAGCCCCCGCTCCCGTCCACCCAACACTTTTCAGTTGCTGTTAAAGTACAAAATGGGCTTGGTTTAAATGTCCGCCAGCGCCCGGTGATAGGGGACCACTCAACAGTTAGATCTATGGATAAAAAAAACCCTCAACAGTCTCTCGGTCGAACCTCTGAGCTCATCGTCATTAACAACTAACCCAATCTGTCTTAGCCTCCTCGTGACCTAAATGTCCAACCAATCACAGTTGGGGAGGATTGACCGAGCTGGATAGATTTGGTATGACACCCGTGTCCTTCTGAGCAGCACTTAGGAGAGAAATCCCCTTTCAAGGGAGTTCAGCGCGTATCTAGGATCAGATTATCCAATCCTAAATCCTAACCTTAACACCAACACTGGGAAAACCAAACATAGGATGCTAAATCGTCTTTGCGGGGTTAGATGCAAAAGATGCAATGGCTAATGTTTTGGCATTCCGATATCCGGCAGATGAGTGGTGGAGCCCAACGTCTTTCAAGCCTATAGATTAGATCCCTGGACGAGCTTAGTTCTGGCCGCGTCCCGTTGGTTAACCAGCCGTCTCCTCCTAATGCACTGGATGGAACTCTGGGGGGATTAGGTTAAGAAACAATTAAGAGTAAAGACTGTAAATTGCACTAGCAAGGTGGCTGTCACTGTTGGTTGATTTTATTATATTAGAGTAGCAGATCACGTGCTAAGCCTTCTTGTTGTCAATATATGCCTGTTCGACAAATACACTGGTTATTGTCACAATGAATGTGCATCAATGTGTATAACAAGGATCAGTTAAGCCTTTGAGAGCAACAATACAACAAATATACCCTAACCTCAACCACCTCATGTCAATATGTTATATCTAAATATGCATCTACATTTAGCCCACATACAGACTTTTCCATTATGATCCAATGACTTCTAGTCTCACTTTGGTATCAAAAGGTGACTTTCGGCCGATATCACCAGGCCTCTTCACTAGTAAAGATCCAGTGAACAGGTTGGAATTCAATGCAATGCAGAAATTAGAGTGAGGCATACGTATAACCAAAAAAAGTTGAATAACAAATGATTAAATTGTGCTAAAAACGTTTCCCATTTTACTGTGTCCATTGGGTTCTTAGCGTTATCAAAGCACGGAATTCAAACTGCAGTGGAGGTTTTTGCCTTCATGATATAAGCAGGAATAAAGTGGACAAAATAATGGAAGATGTAGGAAGCCGAGCTATGAGGTTGTTACATACATCATTTTCCCTTTGGGTTGCCGTTTCTATGGTAATACATTTAGTCCAATGTGAGAATTTAAATACTGGGAACACCCCAAAACGTGATTCAAATAAAATATTTTATTTACGGAGTAAATACTGTTTTTAAAATAATCTTGATAAACAGTAGGGTTTGAATACCCAAGAGACACTTGCAGTCTCGATACACTCTGCCCCATTAGTTAATCACCACACAACACTGTGCATCCGTTGACTGATAAATCATCCTCCACGCATTTCAAGACCAGAGCATTACACAAATAACACCGCAGCACGACTGACTCCGGCCCTGAGATGTTCGTAGAATGCAAAGACTCCATCTTGCGGCTGCAGTGCCTTATCTGCACGGCCATAGCTGTGAGGGTCTACGCGCTCTTCATCTCACCCCAGCCCAACCCCCACTGGCTCCCCAGAGCTGCGGAGACCTGGGGCTTCAGCTCTCTGTGGGTAACCAGGATAAGCCCTACCTCTGGGTCCTACCACATAGTCCCTCTGACATTCACTCGCATAGACTGCATCCCGTTTAAAATACACTGAACCATACATCGGGGTGATTATTGCTCAGGCTGGGGCAAGACTGGCAATGGAAAGTAGAGCTAGAGGAGGTCTGCCAGATCACCCTCAGCTCATTGACGAGAACAACACAAAATCCGATCATTTGTCTGAAACAAAAGCATGTTTAATCACAGCACGATAGTGACAGTCCATGACATGGTTTCACAGTGTTTCTAATCTGGTTTCACACATTTACAAAAAATAAAAGAATTATAAAAGGAAGGGACCTCAATTTAAAGGTTGCCCAAGGCAACAAATATGAAAGGAGATAAAAGGGTGAAGCCTATCCTGAAGGAAGGTGGTTGGAGATTGGCAGAGAAACCCATCTGAGCAGAGGAGATTTTATCTCAATCAGCAAATATAAAAGCCTTGAAGTTGAATTACGCATTTCAGCGGTGGTGTTTCTCAACCGTGTAGCGGGCGTGACCTCCGACCCCTTCATACGCTCGCATAGCAAAGGAGGCCTTTAGCATTAAACATGAACGGCGATGACTATTCAGCAAACATCCCGCAGTAAAGACGGCGGATAACTACCAAAGAATGCAGACCCTTAAACATCCAACTTTTGTTACTAGGGAGGAAAGAGTGAATTATTTGGTACCAGGTACGGTGCTAGCTCTGAGTATTAAACTAGACCGTAAGCAACAGGGATGCAGCTTTTAGAAATATTAGAGGATGGATGGGGGGATGCCCATGAATGTTTAACGTGATGTAATACAAGCTGACACACAAATGGTTTAATGCAGCGCTCAGTGAACCCCAGAATAAGGATGCAGAGAGACCACGTGAGCTGAATAAAAAGCATTACATGAAAGACCAAAAGCTCTGGATGTGTGTGGAAGCTGCTGTAGAAACACACAGACGCATATACACACAAAAAATGTATCACTAGCCATTCATAGGACAGACTAACTGTTGTATAACTATTTAGTCATTTAGCTGACGCCTACAGCCCAAATGGATTGGCGCTGGATTGGTTTTGGTTTTAGATTGCCGACTTTGGGCTCGTCTATTTTAGCCGGTTACTGTTACTTTAAATTTCCCTAAATCGGACAAGCGTTGTCCTACTCAGCCCTCCAGTGTCGTTTGCCCGGGCGCTGTCCGAGTTTCCAAACACACACACACACACACGTACACATGCACGCAAACACACACACAATAGTTTCTGCTGTTCTATAAAACAATTGTCCTTCTCTTTCGCTTGTGCTTTTACTGCTTGCATTAAATACACCAAGACAAAATGTCCAGTTCAGCTACGCCAGGGTTGTGGTGGCGAACAGCCCTCCTCACCCAAAAGCCAAACAAAAGTATGGCCTTGTTGTCATAGACAGAATCTGCCATTCTACGGCAGGCAGGCTGATAATGGTTGTTGTCGTGGACTCTGGAGGTCTAAACTACTGGCAAACAAAAGGACATTTGTCAGTCAGAGAACAGAAACTCTATGACTACTGGAAATGTCCAGGATCTGAGAGCTTGGACACGTCAAAATGTTTCGACTTTGTCATTTTTTCTAGCTGGAAAAAATACTGACAATCAAACAACATGGTACATTAACATGTCTGAAGTAATGGTTTAAAACTAGAGACACAATTAATATAGCTTTGAAATAGCTTTTAATAAATAGTTTAGGTGTTGATGTATTGCTAAATCCCATTTGGGAACTAAATATATGGTATATGGTTAAATGCTAAAAAATAAACATAATTTGTGTAAACATAATTTGCACTGATGCCAAGGGTAGAGCAACTGTACAAAACGAGACATCTAGGTATGGTCAAAAAATATAATCTCTAAAAAAGGTTGGATACACGTCGATGATGTTAAATACATCAATATTAGCCATAGGTGCATTGCCAGCTTAATCTCAGTTTAATCATTGTTCTCTCCATCAAGTGTTGGCCAGTCCAAATGTCTACAACACCGCAGTACATGGCCAAAATGCTTGGATACGCTTTTAACACCTTAAGTGTAATTAGCATGTGCCACACATAAATGCTCTGAAATATAGCCTCCTGTTTTGGTTCGATATTTGTTAGTAGGATAGCAGCTTCCTGTTTTGGTTCGATATTTGTTAGTAGGATAGCAGCTTCCTGTTTTGGTTCGATATTTGTTAGTAGGATAGCAGCTTCCTGTTTTGGTTCGATATTTGTTAGTAGGATAGCAGCTTCCTGTTTTGGTTCGATATTTGTTAGTAGGATAGTAGCTTCCTGTTTTGGTTCGATATTTGTTAGTAGGATAGCAGCTTCCTGTTTTGGTTCGATATTTGTTAGTAGGATAGCAGCTTCCTGTTTTGGTTCGATATTTGTTAGTAGGATAGCAGCTTCCTGTTTTGGTTCGATATTTGTTAGTAGGATAGTAGCTTCCTGTTTTGGTTCGATATTTGTTAGTAGGATAGCAGCTTCCTGTTTTGGTTCGATATTTGTTAGTAGGATAGTAGCTTCCTGTTTTGGTTCGATATTTGGTCCGATATTCATTGCTTGAATAGGAATTTCAAACAGTTGCAAACAACATTACAGATCAAAGCAGAGACCTCAGCAACACAGGTGTTTAAAGTTGAACAAAATACTGTCTGTGGTTAAGCAGACGAAAACGAAAACGTTCATATTTTGTGTAACCGGATGCAGAAATCCAGACTCAGAGACGGTTATCTATGGTATTTTGATCAAGCACGACACATGGTTCATGGAAATATAAACCAACGGGGGCAAAACCTAGGCAGGGGACTGTAATGTATAGCTCAACACAGTGTTGTGATTGGTTGAAATACAGAACTGATTCTGTATTTCAGCATCCAGTTATCAAATGTTTGCCTACCTAAAAGTAGGCCTACAGACATTTAGACTGGAGTATTTAAAAAAGATACAGATTTTGCACCTTATGGTAATGCTGTGTGTCATCGGCAGGATGCTATGATCTGTGCTAGCAGCACTACTACAACCAGTTTACAGGGACACATCCTACTATATAACAGGGTTAACACACATCACTGCAATACTTTAATTAACTACATTTCAATGCGTTGATCAAAAACAGTTATAACGCAGTGTGTGTGTGTGTGTGTGTGTGTGTGTGTGTGTGTGTGTGTGTGTGTGTGTGTGTGTGTGTGTGTGTGTGTGTGTTTAATTTTCGTAAACCGAATGGTGTGTTGTTTTCTCACTTCTGGATACATACAGTTGATATAATGTCTTTAGGACCGACACCGACCCCATCGTTAGCGATTCAAAAACAGAAAATAACAGCAATGGCGTCTCTACAGGGTCTGGATGCAATCCGAACTTGCAGCAACGCATCAGGGGATCTGAGCAGGCAGGCCATGTTGACCGAACACACCGACCAGCTTCCACTGCCCTCCCCCATTATAAATACAGTATACAGTCAGCGAGGACGCGCACTCCCCCCCCAGCAGGGTCCGCGAGTCGGCCAACGAGGACGCGCACTCCCCCCCCCAGCAGGGTCCGCGAGTCGGCCAACGAGGACGCGCACTCCCCCCCCCAGCAGGGTCCGCGAGTCGGCCAACGAGGACGCGCACTCCCCCCCCAGCAGGGTCCGCGAGTCGGCCAACGAGGACGCGCACTCCCCCCCCCAGCAGGGTCCGCGAGTCGGCCAACGAGGACGCGCACTCCCCCCCCCCAGCAGGGTCCGCGAGTCGGCCAACGCGTAATGCCTCCTCGACACTCCCTTTAAAACAAATACGGAGCCCTTTAAAAAAAACTACGTCGATTAACGTCAATAAACTTCAACATATTAACAGCATCGTTACAGCAGATGAACGATATCACCCAGATGCGACGAGAACGATTGGGGTTTTGGTTCGTAATCGTTATGCTAAGCGCCTTTCCGCTGGCTGTCGTGAAAAAGGAAACAGTTGAGAACAAAAAAAGTGGCTGGGAGATGCCCGGGTCGGCTCCGGGTGCGGACGGCTCTCACCCCGCACACGGCGAGCACCGCTGGGCCTGAAGCCTCACGTTCACCAGGGCGTGCAATGCGTTTTCCTTACCTACACAGTGAATGAGTTTATGTCGCCACGAGTCAAGTTCCTGCCGAAAGCCGCGCCTCTCGACAGTGCACTGCTGCCTCTTGCACAGACTCGCCATTTTCTACAGAGCCTCTCCGGACGCGCGCACGTTTGAGGAAAAGGAAGCGCTCTTACATACGCGTGAACGCGCACCGAGTGGAGCGCGGTTGCGAGGGCAAATCGAGGAGTTTTTATAAATATATCAAAAAAAAAGAAGTAGCTGACGTACTGCGAGACTTCTTATTATTTGTTTACATTTGAAGACATGGGTGATTGGCTGCACTGTAAAATTTGTTGTGGAATTTTTGGTATTTCTTATGATAGACCAGCATTTTGAATACGCCAAGTTTTCTTTCCAAATAACAGAATATGTTCAGACTATGTATCTATGTATCTATGTATCTATGTATGTATCTATCTATCTATCTATCTATCTATCTATCTATCTATCTATCTATCTATCTATCTATCTATCTATCTATCTATCTATCTATCTATCTATCTATCTATCTATCTATCTATCTATCTATCTATCAGTCTATCTATCAGTCTATCTATCTCTCTCTATATATAGCTATATATATATATATATATATATATATATATATATATATATATATATATATATATATATATATATATATATATATATATATATATATATATCCACCCCTCATCTATATATCTTTCTATCTATCTAACCCTGTCTCACAAACCTATTGGATTTATAACAGAAAATAGCAGCATAGGACTTTGCACATTATATTAGCTCAGTGCTCAGTAGTCAAGAGGAACACAGTAGCAGTACAGCTACATAAATGCACACCTATATAAAAATTGAAAAAAAGGATCTATACTCTTTATTGCCATGGCCAATTATAGATAGCAATTAAAAAACCCTGATATAGGCCTACGATTAAACAAATCTAATAGAAAATGTGCAGTGGCTTAAGGCCTGGTCATTGCACAGACGACACATAAAATACATTTAATATCTGAAGAAAAATTGCATTTTGGTAAATGTTGCTATGTTGTGCTCTAGGCCAATCAGAACGGGTGTTAAATGCGAGGCAGCAACAGTCAAGCAATGAAACTGCGCGGCAGTTAGGGCGCTGCGATGCTATTGCCAGCCTGAAATGTGAGAAGGTATGGAGAAATGCGATGCATCGTGCCCGGTAATTCTACGCTATTTGCTAATTTAAGGTAGATTCCATGGTCTACAGGAGGCAAACGTAGCGCACAGGTAAATAGCCTAACTGATGCTTTTCACTGTGTGTCATACATCATTCTCATCGGAGCACTGTTTACTGCCTATGATAAGAACATACGCGGTATTGGCAACAAGCAAAGGCATTAAACTGATGACTAATAGACAGCTCGGGCGATGCACAAGTTGTTGCCGATATTAACGTCACCGTATAGCTATTTGCTTTAAGTAGGATTTAAACACCATTAGCAGACGGTGGTATGACCATAATTCACTCTCATCCCAATTCTCATTGCTATAAATGTCCACCACAAAACCTATGGAAATTGTAGTAGTTCTGGTATTACAGTTTTTGTTTTAGTATTGCTCCATTCCAGCACAACACATGTACGTTTTAATGGGGCACCAACAATCAATGAGCCCATTTTATTGTCGTTTTATTTAAATGACAATAATATAACGGAATATTCCCCTCGGCTCTTATTAGATGCTTTATTCCCATTAACAGTGATAATGATAATGATGACCTTACCTGGTCTTATAAATGAGTTACAAATGCAAAATAACTTGCCTCAAATAACAGGAACAAGTGTTACTGTGTGTGTGTGTGTGTGTGTGTGTGTGTGTGTGTGTGTGTGTGTGTGTGTGTGTGTGTGTGTGTGTGTGTGTGTGTGTGTGTGTGTGTGTGTGCGTGCGTGCGTGCGTGCGTGCGTGCGTGCGTGGTGCGTGTGTGTGTGTGTTCAGCAGGGTAGCATGACTCTAACAAGGGGACCCTTCACCTACGCCAGTGGGGAAGAGTATCATGGAGAGTGGAAGGAAGGCAAGATGGACGCCCTTTCACTGCATTATCAAGTTTGGGATTATATAGCTCTAGGACAGTCAAAGGTTGACAAAATGTGTGTCTGCTTGAATTTAGTATTGTCCTCCTTCAATGTAGGGATCTGATTGGCCCAGGTTAGCCAAGACTTTTTCTTTAACTTTTTTATGTAAAATAGTGGTTGGTAAAACAGTTTTGGGGTGTCACTTAACAAAATAAGTTCCTTGTACACCAAATGCTAAAGGTACATTTTTTTTATAGAATAATGGGTGCTTAAAAGGGGAACTGCACAGTCCAAGTTGAATGGGATTTACCTACTTTTCTTATACTTTCATTCACACAGACACTCACACATGCCATCGACTGACCAGCTCAGGCTATTTAGGCAAATCCTTATCAGCTAGTCCTGGCCACCAAAGAGTACCTGTGTCTGAGAGATCTTTAGGATCAGACTCTTTGAGAAACCTTTTAATATGTTAAGCCAGCCAGCATTTAGGTATGGTTGAATCTATACAGCTGTGGATGTTATGCATATGTGATGAATTCACTTTTTAAACTGCATTCTTAGATTGAATTATGCATTATGATATTTTAACCATCCAGACCCTAAAGTAAAAATCCTTGCCAAAAAATCTCTAGGATTAGGTGTCTTTAAATACGACTGCACAGCAGGCAGATGGGTCTCCTCACTCAGCAGTAAACCCTAAGCTGGCACTGGGAGACACCCACTCAGCCCGCCCTCCAACATGGGACGTATCCCGGGCCTCACGGCCCAGACGGAACGGAGAACCCACTGTAGCCAAGGTCTTCAGAGCCATTCCAATTTGTACACATTCTTTGCTGTTTGAATGATAGTTGATAACAGCATTTAAGGGGTTTCATATTAGAAGAAATTGAGGTTTGAACAAAAACTCAATCTCTTAACATTTCCTTTAAGGTGTTTGGGAGGTCTTCACCCTAACGTGTGTTCCCAGGTCGGAGGCACGGCATTGGCCAGCTCAAGTTCCAGGATGGGAGCTGCTTCACGGGCCAGTTCCAGAACGGACTCTTTCACGGTTCTGGTGTTCTGCTGTTTACAGACGGATCAAGGTGGTTCATGGGTTCACAGGTTACAACATGTGCATGTTTTATTTCGTCAAGTCTTTGTCAAAGGTTTTTGTTTTTACACGCAATCCCAGGTATGAAGGAGAATTTGCACAGGGAAAGTTCCAAGGCACCGGGGTCTTCGGTCGCTATGACGGCATGATGTTTGAGGGGGAGTTCAAAAGCGGACGTGTTGAAGGATACGGTAAGTCATCTACGTTCTGCAGTGTTTCTGTTCCCTGAGCCCTAACATTGGTCCACTCATCAATGGATTGAAAATATGTGCAGTTCAGAACCTTGTCATGTCTGGTACCTTTGTGACGGTTCCTCCAATCCTCCAAAGGATGTTAAATGAGAATGTGGGTCCACGTGTACGAGCGGCACCACCCTCTCTTCTGTGTTTCCTCCCTCTGGCCTGATGCACATCCAGGGCTGCTCACCTTCCCCGACGGGGCTCACGGTGTGCCGCGGAACGAGGGTCTGTTCAAGAACCACAAGCTCCAGAAGAGAGAGAAGTGTCCCGGGGTGGTTCAGAGAGCCAAGGCCTCCGCCGGCACCGCCCGCAGCCTGGCACTATGACCCTGAGCTCCACCCCACCGGCTCCACCCCCACCGGCTCCACCAGCACCGGCGCTAGGAGCCAGGGATGTTACAGCACCTTTCAGCAGGGCCTCAGGGATGAACACCTCTCTCACTCTTTCTCTCTTTTTATCTCTCTCTGTCGCTCTCTCTTTTTTTTTAATCTGCCTCTGCTCCTTGCTTTAGCTCTGCCTTCACGATGGCTTTGAATGCATCTCACGCGCCTTGTCAACACATAACCGACGACAGTATGATTGGTTCTAAATGCACAATTTCATATTGATTTCCTTCATCTTGTTCATTGTGCTGCTGGAAGAAGCATGTACGCACTAGAAGCTGTTGTGCCGCTTCTCAAACAGGATGTTTAATGTATCTCAGAACCGTCTTTAGCTTCTACCATGTCTGATAGTTTGCAGTCGTAGCAGACGATGAGTTTGTGTCATGTGTCTGATGTTACAGATACGAGATCGTGTTATGTGTCTGATGTTACAGATATTGAGTCACTGAATCCAAGAACAACCAAACCTTGACCAAAAGCAAAACAGAAAACGCAAATAACGGTCAGCATCATCAACTGTTACTGCTTCTTAATATCTCTTAATATCTCATCAGGCTGAAGACGTCACCCGCCAACAAATGTACTTGATTGAGTCAGGAGGGAGGGAGGGTTGGGGGTCGGGGTGCTGTTATTTCTGGCGTGGATACGAATAGGAAAGAATGCCTGAAAATCAATAGATGCTCATCACCGTCACAGCTTCTTCCTGGAGGCTAGAGGAGGGAAGCACAGGCCAGGACTGTCATACTAATTGCAGCCCAGCTCATGTGTTGGTTTTCATGCGTTGGAGATCAACCGACATTCAAGCAATCTCTGAAAGAGGGCTTTCGAGCTACCAATAAGATCACAGCTCCGGCAACCCAAGTCCATCCAACTATGCTGTTCATAAAGCAGTTATTGCAAAAAAAATGTCATTTTCAGAAAGATTTTCTATAATAGATCATCTTGGATTTCAAGCTAATGGATTGAAAGGGTTATATATGTTTACATAATTGAAAGAAAAAATGTCTGTTAGTGGCATGGACCTGAGTTAAGGCAGTTAAAAGTATAATATATGTGTCAGCACATTTAATCCCAAAGTATTTAGTTTTCCGTGTAGTGCTTATTTATATCAAATTCGTCTGGTGGCTTATTTTTACCGACTTGATAACTGTTGTTTTAAATCGATCGCAGTGCTCTGTTATGGTCGAAAGTGTACAAGAGTATTTGAGTATTGTAGAATTGTATTAAGTCGGTTATCACCACAAATATTCTGTGATACCAAATAAATTCAGTGTACTTGAACAGTTAAACAGCCTTAAATAATTACTGAACCGATCAAAATCAATACTCAGTAGGGCTCATTTGCGTGCTTTGGATTGCCCCCCCGGATCCTGCAATCCGCTGCAATGTAAACTACAATCAAAACAGACACAGAAGGTGAAAGCCCTGAATGCAACAACACTACTCAATTCTACGTTAATACTTGAAATTTGCTGTAAAGAATGTACAATAGATGCGTAAGTGTTTTTAAGAAGTGTATTGGATTGTTTTTATCAAGGATAACCATCTCTTTTTCTTTGCCTTTGCAACCCTGTTTGAGCAAAAAAACAAACATCTATTGAACCTCTATTGTAACAGGGTGCGACACACACGTACTCACACACACTGTCTTCTGAAAAATTACACTTGGTGCTTTAGACGCGTGCCTGTCCAGACTTTGACCTGCCTTGAAATAGCATTGCCATGGTTACATTTCTTTCTCCTGTAACATCAGTGTTGCTTTGAGTGTACCTAGAAAAAAAGTGCAGAATATCAGCTGCAATATGCCTGCTATACCACATATATATCGTTCATGTGTTTAATAAAATATTGTGTGTGATAAAAGATTTAATTCATGCTGTGTTGGTTGCTTGACGAATGAAATTGATCAAATGATTGAATTGGAATAATTCAAATTCAGTCCACCCTCTATATAATGTCCTGTTTAATGTCTTAGAAGATAAACATCCAAGCTCCTCGCGATATGATTCTCCCGAGACGCCTGGATGTTAGCAATGTGCCAAAATGAAACAATTTAGTGAAAAGGAGTAAAACTTGAGTGAACAGTGTTTAGCTTCTGATCCATGAACTGTGTCTTCATTGCTAGCCTTCATGTCTTAATTTGTCACGATGACTGAAAACGAAATGTCATTGGAATGTACAATATTGAAATGAAATAGAACAAACCTTGTATCAAGCTCCAGATTATTGGGCTGGTATAGTTTACTGGTGTGTGCCTGATATCTGATCATTATTCACCAGATGATTCAAATGATTGAAACCATCTAAACAAATTGGGGATATTGTATTTTGAATAGGATCAAAAGCACATAAGTTTGTATGAACCGCAAGACAGAAATGTGCTGCTGGTTGCCTGAATGAACCGCCTGACCGCTACGCACTCTGAGCATCTGATGACTTAAAAAAGAGGAGCATATGTTCACTGAGCTCTCTGAGAACACTCTCATGAGCATTAGAACACAGCTCCAATCTCCACGCCACTGGATGCCGTAGTCAGGCTTTTAGCCTCTGGTGGGACCTCAGCCCCTCACGCGGGACGCGCCGCGATCAATACGGCCCTCCCTCATGAGCGCCAACATTAAATAAGATAAATATCGGCTGGCTTTCAGAGGTTGCTGTTAAGCTTGTTAAGCTCCCTAGAATTAATTTACTGAAGCCAAGCCAGAGGCAAACTAGATTGAGATATTCAAGAAGAATATTTTAGACCGTGTTTCTGCAATCTCCCAAATGTATTTGGACTAATCCGGCATTTTCCCTCTGCACTGTCCCAGAAAGATGGATCTTGTGGCAAGGCATGCAACACATAATGCTCACACGTGTACACACAGATGCATTCAGAACAGAACCTACATACAACAGAATAATGAAGACTCAGGTGGCTAGTGGCTAGGGTGTTGGGCTCCCAGCCAAAGGGGACCGGGCTCCCCAATGACTAACCCTAATCCTTGAGCAAGATGCTAAACTATAACTCGATTGTGAATTCATACCTGATATAATCCAAAACAGTTTACACTTGATAATGAGCCATGGTAGAACCACCCACCCACTTAAATGACCACCCACACCCCGAAGAAGCGTTGAAAAAGGGGGTAGCCCTGATGTTTGACGTTGTAGGAGGCTGATCTGTGACGTGTAGCTTCCCCATGCAGCGCGTCCACACAGCGCTGGTCAGTGCTCTCCTGTCTCCCTGCCATCAGACGCCTGTCGGCCCGCCTCTCTCCGCCGCTCCACCTGCTGCCGGATCTCCAGGGTGTCAGGGTGCCACTGCTTCGCCTGCTCCAGCGCGGCCAGGCCCTCCTGCAGCAAAGGGAGCGCCAGCGGTCTCTAAGCCGTGCCCCACGCCTCATCCCATGTAAGATGCATATTCAGTCCATATGCAGAAATAATTTGCTATCCGGCGACGTAACTATTTGGCTCTCTTCGATATCTTACATGGTTCCTGATCTGCATGTCCGCCCCTGCAGTGATGAGCAGCTTCACGATGGCGCCTCTACGAAGACGCACTGCGTCATGCAGGGCAGTGTCCCCCTCCTGAAGGGGACAGAGGAAAGAGGAAATGCTTTCATCCCACTGACGGACTGAGGGAGGTGGAAGTGTGAGGGGACCAAGGCGCAGAGAAGAGGGCTGCCCTTGTTGGGTTGTGTCCTACCCGGTGCCTGCAGTTTATTTTGACACCGCAGGAGAGCAGGTACTCCGCGATGTCGCCATGGCCCGTCCTGGTGGCCACGTGCAGAGGAGTGCTGTGCAACTGTGGATCACACGCACGCACGCACGCACGCACGCACGCACGCACGCACGCACGCACGCACGCACGCACGCACGCACGCACGCACACACACACGCACACACACACACACCACACACACACACGACTCATACCGTGAGTGGTACTTCATCACACTCATTCAGGTTTATAGATCTGTGTTATCTGTACTGGAACATCCATGTACGCACGCACGCACGCACGCACACACACACACACACACACACACACACACACACACACACACACACACACACACACACACACACACACACACACACACACACACACACACACACACACACACACACACACACACACACACACAGACACACACAGACACACACACACACAGGCATATTAGTCAAGCTGCAAATAAACCAAGCAATGTTTCTCGCGTACACAAAAGGCATGGAGCACACACTGTCACCTTGTCCAGGGCGTTCAGGTCCCCCCCGTGCTCTTTCAGAGCTGTGACCACAGGCCCAGTGGACGGGCCGCGAGTCCAGCCGCAACACGGCCGGAGCACAGCGCTTAGCCCTCCAACAAGAGACCACACTGCTGAGAAACACTACCCCAAACACCCGGCCGGCCTCACCCGGGCCGCGCACTGGACGTCTGCGCCTCCATCCAGAAGACTGCACACCACCGCGAGGTGCCCCCCGATGGAGGCTCGATGCAGGGCTGTCCTCCCCAGCTGGAGACAGGGGGGCAGGGGGAGAGACAGGGGGGGCAGGGGGAGAGACAGGGGGAGGGGGAGAGAACAGGGGGAGGGGAGAGACAGTGAGAGGAGACAGGGGGGAGGGGGAGAGACAGGGGGGGCAGGGGGAGAGACAGGGGAGGGCAGGGGGAGAGACAGGGGGAGGGGAAGAGACAGGGGGGGCAGGGGGAGAGACAGGGGGAGGGGGGGGAGAGACAGGGGGAGGACAGGGGGGGCAGGGGGAGAACAGGGGGGGGCAGGGGAGAGACAGGGGGGGCAGGGGGAGAGACGGGGGGCAGAGGGGAGAGACAGGGGGAGGGGAGAGACAGGGGGAGGGCAGGGGGAGAGACAGGGGAGAGAACAGGGGGGGGAGGGGAGAGACAGGGGGCAGGGGGAGAGACAGGGGGAGGGCAGGAGGGATGGGGCAGAGAGGGGTTTGATCGGAGACTCTTTGGGGAGCCATGCTGTATGGGGTGCTGGTTCTGGTTGAACAGTGATTGTTTATCTGGGGGTTTTGGGGGAAGGTATGGATCATAACGGTCGGTTCTACCCTGTCGCATGCGTTGGGGTTCCCGTCGTCGCTCAGGTACTTCTCCACCACCGGCTGTTTGCCCTGAATGGTTGCATTCAGGAAGTCCTCTGTGTCCACTGGTCCCAACTGGTGCACACACACACACACACACACACACACACACACACACACACACACACACACACACACACACACCACACACCACAACACACACACACCACACACACACACACACACACACACACACACACACACACACACACACACCCCACAGGAGTATTCAGGAACAGGACATTGAAAGGGGTCCTGATTACCTCCTCTTCTGGAACGAAAATAGATTATTTTTACCACAGGCATCGGCATGGACGCCCATGGGGAGGTCCTCTTCACGGGCCCCCTCCTTCTAGAACGTCCCGCTGGGGCCTCTGATCCCAGGTTCATCACCTCATGGAGGAGGTTGGCGGGGTTCATCCTCGCCTCGGCCTGGGGGACAAATACAAATATTGAGCATAATGGAAACGAGTGTAATACGGGTCCAGGATTACGCCTCCATCAGGCCCCGGCTGAGGGCATGACGCCATGTATGACCAACCAGGTAGGAGGTCACCCAGGAGCTCATCAGGACATCTCCCGTCATCACATGGGCTACGTATTGATGTTGATTAAACATTGTTCAAATGTAGTGTGGATGTCATGCAGACTGATGTTGTCTTCCCTCCCTCTTTCCCCTAAATAGGATAAGTTGGGAAATGGGAATGCATGAATCTAGTATATTAAGGGAAATAACAAAATACATCCAGTAAATACTTCCTGGTGTGACTTCTGTCATAATGAATGATTGAATCTGAATCTGCTGTAAAGCGTTTATTTTTTAATAGAAAATGGAAAAACCATAATCTCTTCCAAATACCATATAAGGTGTCAATATATTGATATTAACACAATCAATACAGACATTAATTAATAACACCCAACAGAGCATGCATTTTCCACCCCCAATGTCTGCAACCAACAAAAAGGTAATTGTTTTTGGATTTTATTAAGAGTGAATCACTTAATTGCTAATAAGTCATCCCCAGTAGGAGGCTTTAGGAAGCACCGACCTCAGCGTCTCCACGTCCCGTCTGGAGGCTCTGTCGTTGGCTGTACGGCGCTGCTCACAGTCCTCCATCACGCTCACGACAACCCAACCATAAACTAACTACTATTCAATTCAATTCAATTTTATTTTTATTGCCCTTAATCCCCATTACAGTCTCAAAGGGCTTAAAAGCCAAATATCTACTAAAATGGTCTAATTCTGAATAACAAATTGCTGTCCTCAAAGCTAGGCTTGGATAGCGCTGCTTTGGGATTGGGTGGTGAGGACCGACCCCTGAGGCAGCTCACCTCACTGCGCTGGGGCTGGACGGCTGGACGGCTGGACGGCTGGACGGCTGGACGGCTGGACGGCTGGACGGCTGGACGGCTGGACGGCTGGACGGCTGGACGGCTGGACGGCTGGACGGCTGGACGGCTGGACGGCTGGACGGTTCCCCCTGTCTGAGGCTCGCTGTGTACAACCCTGGCTCTATTGAAGGGCATTGTGTTTACCCTACCAACAGGTGTGTGTGTGTGTGTGTGTGTGTGTGTGTGTGTGTTGTGTGTGGTGTGTGTGTGTGTGTGTGTGTGTGTGTGTGTGTGTGTGTGTGTGTGTGTGTGTACTGTATGTGTGTGTGTGCATTTGTGCGGTAGGTGTGACAAACTTCTTTTACTCATAATGAACATGCGTGACGTTCACACACGCAACCGTTCAGTCCTGTCACTCCTTCATGTGTCACGAGTCCTTCGGTCCGCATGCGCCTTGTTACACACAAACACACGCACACACACACACACACACACACACACACACACACACACACACACACACACACACACACACACACACACACACACACACACACACACACATCCCCCCCCCCACACACACACACACATACCCCTCACCACCCACACACACACACACACATCCCCCCCACACACACACACACACACACACACACACACACACACACACACACACACACACACACACACACACACACACACACACACACACACACACACACACACATCTACCCCCCACCCACACACCCACACACACACACATACCCCCCCACCCAAACACACACACACAAACACACACACAAACACAAACACACGCATGTATGCCACAACACACACACATCCACTCATCACCCACACACACACCCACACCCCTCACCCCCCCCCCCCCCCCCACCCCCCACACACACACACCCACACCCCCACACACACACACACACACACACACACACACACACACACACACACACACACACACACAACACACACACACACACACACACACACACACACACACACACTTCAACACAGTTTTTTAAGCTTTAAGAATTCATGTAACATTACTGTTTACTGATTCCTCGGAAATGATTTACATGTAACACCCAGTATACTTATTGATATTAAGCCACACAAAAATAGGAATTATGAATAGGTTTTCTAATTAGAATATATTGTTTAGAATAACATGCTTTTCCATAGACAATAGGACCTTCACTCTCTTTGTTGAAACAATAATAGATCCTTCAAACGAACCACAGACTAACCACATCGTAAGACTAAACACACTTTCTCAGTCACTGTTGATCACACACCCCAGTGTCATGTTAATGGTTAACCATGTTGTAGTAGGGAGAGGCAGAGCTCAGCAGCAGAGGAAGTGGCAACAGCCATTTTAGTTGCTGCATGTTTTCTGCAGCTCTCTGCTCAAGTCAACCACGGAGCTCTGACATAACAGAAAAACCCTTCAAGCTCAGCTTTCATTTAAGGTACTATCTTACAATTGATGTCTTGTATTTCTTATTTGATTGTATTCCTGTTATTGAGAACAACTCCACACAGCTGCATTCAAGATAGTGTTTGGGTTGGTGCTGTTCATAATGTTTTGGATACACAGATTGGATATTAGTATGATGTTAACAACACGATAGATGTTAGTATTAGTAACATATAAGCTCTTTCAAAAGCTAACCTCTGGGTATTTCATGTTTTATGTAACCCAAAATCAAATCAAATCACGTCAAACCAAATCAAATGTAATCAAATCAAATTCAGGGTTACTTGATCTCCTGATTTCTTGAAGTATCGCTTTTTGTTTCGTGTTCATGGTCCTTGTCTAGTTCTTTTTTTTTCATTTTTCTCATGCTACTGACATCTAGAGATGTCACGGTGTGAAACTGTGATCCATGTTCTTCCTTCCCTTTGTGTGGGCGGGGGAGGGGGGGGGAGGTGCAGATGCTGCTGTAGCCATGGTGACGCTGAGTTACCTGATGGAAGACGAGAGCCAAGACGACAGGTCACCTCTGCTGCTCGAGGCCCCAGCCAGCACAGCGCTGGCTCCTGGCCCCCAGAGCTACCCGGGGGGGCCACACCTGGACACGTTCCTCCTTAGCAGGTGAACCTGGGAACATGCGGTGGTTGAGGTGGTTAGCACGAGTGTGTGTATCGAGCCTGTAGCTTTTATAATCAGGGACCATTCATCGGAAGGCCACATCATCATCATCTACTCTTGCAGGAAGAATAACCTCAGCCTGAGTCTGGGGCTGCTGCTTGGATGCTACGTGGCTATTCTGATCCCAGCCTACTCCCACTCAGACCGGCTGGCGCCTATAGATGACGCCCAACCAGTGCCTCCAGACCTGGTGCGAACGCATTAAGAGACATCATCTTTTTTATCCATAGGATACATTTGACGGACATTATCACATGCTCAGTATACCCCCCCCACCCTCCCCCTGTCAGGCTCTCCTCAACCTCTCAGCTCATCTTCTGTCGGGACCCTGCCTCCCACAATGGGGTCGGGATCGCCTCAGGACCTTGTCCTGCTCTGGGGGCCTCCTGGGGCTGGCCCCTGTGTTCGTGGAGGGGCCGGAGGAGGAGGTCGAGGAGGGGGGGGGGGGGTACCCTGGGAGCTCGCCCCCGCTGGGGCTCCGGGGCAGCGAGCGGCAGGCGGCCCGGGCTCTGGCCTTGCTGCCCCCGCCGGGCGCCCCCCCTGGGCTGCAGGGGGGGGCGTGCCGGCGCTGCGTGGTGGTGGGCAGCGGGGGGGTGCTCCACGGTAGCCATCTTGGATCCTCTATCGACCAGTATGATGTCATCATCAGGTAGGAGTTAGAAAGGAGCTGTGAGCAGAATGTCGTATGTCCGTTTGAGATGGCAGTACCTACCAGTTAGGCACAGCAAAGCATTGGTACTGGATGGGACAGCTTGAATATCATCATCTCTGTTACGCTTTCTCAATGTGCTGTTGATCGTTTCCCTAGTTGACTATTAAATGACTCAACCAGCCAACTCTAGAATATTGAGATCGTTTTTTCAGTCATCTCATAAATGTGACATTTAAAGATTCATTCTAAAGGCCTCCCACCCGCTAACACAGAGGGCCTTCGTCTGACGCACTGCGGCACTAAGAATGAAACTCTTCCCCCCTCCGCCGGCGGGCCGTCCCCAGACTGAACGCCGCTCCGGTGGGGGGCTTCCAGAGAGACGCGGGGTCCAGGACAACCGTTCGCCTGGTGTACCCTGAGGCAGCGCCCCGCTTCCCTGAGGAGTACAGGAACACCAGCGTGGTCGCCCTGGTGGTCTTCAAGAGCCTCGACCTGGACTGGCTCACCTCGGTCATCACCAAGAGACCCCTGGTGTGGGCCCAAACCCCCAGACACCCCAATACACAGGACAGATAAATGCTGCTAACCTACCCTCTAATCAATGTGTCACAACTTACCAAACTCAAACTAAAGCCCCCCACGATGAATTCCTCTCTATCTGAACAATACCGCGTCCATCTCTTTCGTCGTTTGTCTCCTGCAGAGTTTTTGGTCCAAGTTGTGGTTCTGGAGGAAGGTGATCGAGGAGATCCCCCTGACCGCAGAACACTTCCGGGTCCTGAACCCGGAGATCATTCACCAGACAGGACGGGCTCTGCACAGCTACACGGCCAGCAGGGGGACGGTGAGACCTGCTGTGAGAGCGCGGGACCTTAGTAATACAGGACCGTTACCTGCAGATGTCGAATTACAAATGTGAATAATGAAAAATCAATCAAAATATTGATCTACACATCCTCTCCTTTTCTCCCCCCCCCACCCAATGGTTGCCCACCCTGGGGGTCTGTGCCGTGGTGCTCGCCTTGCAGCTGTGTGACCAGGTCAGCCTGGCGGGGTTCGGCTACGACCAGAGGCACCCAGGGGCCCGGCTCCACTACTACGAGGCCCTACGCATGGACGCCATGAAGGGCCAGGTACGAGACCATGAAGGGCCCGGTACGAGGCCCTACGCATGGACCCTATGAAGGGCCCGGTACGACGACCTTTACTCAGGGGATGGGATGGAGGTTGCCGAGGTGGGGGGGGAAGGTTGGAACCTGTTTTTTGTTCAGGAACCAGTGGATCCCAACATGGTTTTTGAAGCGACGGTCTACATTCCGTCCTTCGGAGGAGACGTTAAACCGAGGTCCTGACTCACCGAGGTCATAAAAGATCCCAGGACACGTATCGCACAGAGTAGGGCTTCCCGGTGTCCTGGCCCAACCCGGCTCATTCAGTCTGGCCCCCTAATCGTCCTCCTGTATAATTGGCTGACTCATTAATCCCCTCACCCTCCACCTCATGGTGTGTGGGGGGCGTTCTGCGCAGCGCTGGTTTGGCTGCCGTTCATCACCCCAGTGGGGGGTACACACTTGGTGGTGGTTGAGTGAGGTCCCCCCTTCACTGGCAAAGCGTTCTTTGAGGTTATCTAGTAAAAGCGCTGTTATGAAATTCAATCCATTATTAGTATTATTATTTCTCCAGGACATTCCAAATTTCCCAGGGTAGTGAACATTTTGCGCATGGTGCAAGTAGTTTGCTTGTGGCTATGAATCCCTAGACCTTTGAAAATATGTTTTCAAATTAAAAATGCATGCATTACGTTTCTATAGGTTATGAGTTAGTCATCTCTCTCGGCGTCCATATGCATCAGATGACCCCAGCGGGGTGCTGAGGCCGGGACCCACTCTGGTGGGACAGACGACTGTCGTGGAGGAGTACTGTGTGTGGCTCTGAGAACAAACCACTCGGGTGCAAAGGCACGCCTCGGGATTCTGCAGACACACCCCAGCCTTCATGCTGCGGATGGATTACAGTTGGTCTCTTTTCACAGGTGGTGCACGACATCGGCTCTGAGAAACTCTTTCTTAGGGATCTGGTTTCGTCGGGAGCTGTGACTGACCTTACAGGAGCACTATGAGCCCGTGGCGAGGAGACACACACGACACAATGCCAACGACATGACACTCGGCCACCGAGAGAGAACAACGTATAAACACAGCCCTCTGACCTTTACTACGCACGGGGCTGCAGACGGAGCATGGATTAGGAGACAGAGGCCAGGGGTGCAGAATGTTTGTGTTTGTAGATTAACTCTTGAATTATTAACCAGATCACTGCACTTCTACCAGCTTCACATTATCTTCTCTAGAACGTTTATGCATTTTAGGTATATATAGGTCATTGCTGCATTCTTATGATATCCTGGGCTTCGGATTTAGAGTAAGATTAAACACATACCGGCGGTACGTGATACATTTTTTTTTTACATGATTATTATTAATTACCTTTATAAATACCGCTATCAAATAATAAACGCTTCTTAAGAAATCGTGTCTTGCACCATGTTACTGAGTACAGTAGAGTGTAGCCATGTATGCTTGTGTGTGAGCAGAGCAGGCGGTGGCAGGGTGTCTGTGGAGAGGTGGTGAAGCTCGGTGTGTTTCTTCACAGCCATGCTAGGAATATAAAGAGGTAAAAGAGCTGCAGCAGGAGATGCAGCCACAAGTGGGTTTGTGATGTTAAATATTAATATAAGGTCCAGATTCAAAATACGTTTTAGTGTATTGCTAATAAAATATGATACATTAGAAACAATCATTCATCACAATTCAGGAATATCGCAAATAACAAAGAGTAGTCAAAATACAATTTGATAAGTGCCAGACAGTGTTCAAAGTGGCCAATGTCTACACCTTCAAATTCACTTTAAAAGTGATATCAATAAAACATTTTTGGTCCCAGCCTTCATAGAACCATAAAATTCAGTTTCACACGAAAGATAATTCCTTGACACTACATCCTTCAACATGAACACGATAGCAATACATTAGAGAAAGGTGTTATCTGGCAGAGAACAAATAGCATGTCTAGAATTGCTGCAGATGTGATTGTATACCTGGCTTTGGCTGGTTTATTATGTTGGCTATACTCGTTATCGTTTTCTTTCCAAGGGGGTGTTGCATTTCCTGCATGTGTTGTGTGTTGAGCCTTATGCCTGCGTGTTGCATGCATTCCTTCGATAAATTGCACATAATTGCACGTGTGTGTGCTGTGTGGTTGCTGTGTTGAAATGTGTGTGTGTGTGTGTGTCCTGTGCGTGGTGCGTGTGTGTGGTGTGTGTGTGTCGTGCTTCTCCACAGGAGTGTGGCTTCCACAACGGACATGGCGTGCCTGAGCCTGTGCGCCCCCTCTACAGGAGGGGTTGCGGGAAGCATGTCCCACAGCTTGCTGGCTAGTTGTCTGCAGTGACTGGGAGGATGTACTCGGTGGGGATGCCCCCAGATGGACGGTCATCACTCGTAGACTTCACCACCTCCCCCGCTGCTGGGTCCTTACCTGTGAGCAGAACGTAGACAGTTTCTGCTGTGAACACCACGGGCGTCTTACTGCAGCAGCGTAGCAGCTTCCTGTGACAGCAAGGGGGCCCCGCCGCACAGTGAACAGCAGGGGCCCGCTGCACAGCACGGGGGCCCGCCGCGCACGGTGTGACAGCACGGGGCCGCCGCACGGTGACAGCAGGGGGCCCGCTGCACAGCCAGAGGGGCCGGCCGCACGGTATGACTCAGCAGGGGGCCCGTCGCCTGGTGAACAGCACGGGGCCCGCCGCACGGTGAACAGCACGGGAGCCCGCGCTGTACGGATGCACAGCATGCTGCCTCTGCATCACTAGCGCTGCATGTGGAGGAGACGGAATAGTCCCCCCTATAGACGCATGGTCCCAGTTGGGGCAGTGAGTGGGGGGGGTGCATCTGTGATAGTCCACCCCTAATATGACAGTCCAGTGGGGCAGTGAGGCGGGGGTACCTGTAATTAGTCCCCCCCTAATAGACAGGTCCAGTGGGGCAGTGAGGGGGTACGTACTTTGTAAGTAGCCCCCCCTAAATAGACAGTTCCCAGTGGGGCCAGTTAGGGGAGGGTACCTTGTGATAGTCCCCCCTAATAGGACAGTCCCGTGAGAGGGGGGTGGTACCTGTGATAGGCGCCCCCCCTAATGAGACAGGTCCCAGTGAGGCAGTGAGGGGGAGCGTTAACCTGTCAAATAGTCCCCTAAATAGTACAGGGAAGTTGGGCAGTGAGGCGGGGCGGTACCTGTAATAGTCCCCCCCTAATAGACAGGTCCCAGTGGGGCAGTGAGGGGGGGGTACCTGTGATAGTCCCCCCCACTAATAGGACAGGTCCCCAGTAGGGGCAGTGGAAGGGCCCCGCGTACCTGTCACTTAGTCCCCCCCTTAATAGACAGGTCCCAGTGGGGCAGTAGTGAGGGGGCCCCCTAGAGAGAAGAGAAACACCGCAAACTACACGGTACATCGTCAGTCAGTCCTAATAGACAGTTCCCAGTGGGCGAGTGATGGGGCGGGTACCTGTACTGGTAGTTAGTCCGGGCAGCACTCCGATGGGGGGGTGAGCACAATGTCAGGAGAGTACAGGCAGGTCACACTCGTCTAGCTTGTAGCCCTGATCGATCAAAGTCAGAGTCAGTTTTTATTGTAACTACAACAATGATGAACAAGACCAATAGAAGAACCAACATCAGGGTCTGACCGCGGCCCATAAGTATAAAGGATAAATACAATTTGGTCAATTGAAAATAAACTGAGCATTAAGATAATATATTTCAATGAATAAATTCTTAAAAATTCACATAAAAATACTGTAATGTAGAAGGTTCTATTAATTATTCTTGTCTAAAAAGATATAGGAGTGTTTGTTCATACAGCTATTTGTCTTGTTCTGTATAGTGACACATTTTCTACACATCTTGCATATATCGAATTTTTTCTCCATTTGGAAATACGTTTTAATCTTCTTCTCTTTATCTGCTGGGGCTCTTCCAAGAGGCTATACAGAGCGTGAAGAGAGGCCGTCTCCCTTCACCTACCGTTTCATTTTCAAACCAGAGGAAGTAGCAGAAGTAGAAGTCTCCGTCGCGCAGCGTGGCGGTGGAGTAGCCCTTCTGGAGGTACTGCCGAGCGGTCCTGACAAGACCCCACACCTGCAGCGGGATCGTGCACACGCACACACACACGCACACACACACCCACACACGCATGCGCACACACACACACACAACACGCACACACACACACACACCACGATGAAGACTGATCAGAGGTTAAGAAACTGCAGCGTTCATTAATCCATGCCCAAGGCGGCCACCACTCTTTGAGAGTGGCCGAGGTGCCAGACGTTAAGCTAGGGGTCTGGGTAGCACACAGCAACAGATTCATCAACTACTAAAACATTGTGGGAATCTACACAAAAGGTGAAGTAAAACACTATAATAAACATAACATCATCAGTAGATGAGACACAATGTAAACCTTATACAGAGGAGGAGGAAACATTAGGATGTGTGTTGAGTACGCCGGACACTAGTGCCGGGACGGTAAGGATCACCTTTCCTCTGATGGAACTGAGCCAGCGGAGCCCTCCCCCAGCTCCGAGGTGCTGCGCTCCGTGATGTTGAGGAGACGGGGGATCATCTGCCCGCTGCATACGATCACACGCAGATTGAAGTGGACGAGGCCGGGGAAGTCCTCCAGGTACGTGAGGCACTGGGTTAAGGCCAATACGCCCCGGGACTCACTAGGTTAAGACCAATACGCCCCGAGACTCACTGGGCTAAGACCAATACGCCCCGGGAGTCACTGGGCTAAGACCAATACGCCCCGGGACTCACTGGGTTAAGACCAATACGCCCCGGGACTCACTGGGTTAAGACCAATACGCCCCGGGAGTCACTGGGTTAAGACCAATACGACCCGGGAGTCACTGGGATAAGACCAATACGACCCGGGAGTCACTGGGTTAAGACCAATACGCCCCGGGAGTCATGGTGCAATTCAACATCACTTCTCAGCTGTGTTTGTTGTTTTCTTCCTTGGCCTACTGCGTGTTTTACCTTTTAACTTACCCTTTAGTTTTTCTAAGCCCACTATCTTGCAGAACACGATTAGACACATTCAACGTTTTCAACTGTAATTCTGATACATAAACGGGGTCTCTTATCTGGGGCTAACTTATGGAGACCCAGTTGCTGGCGACGCCAGACAGGATATGACACCATGGTGATGTTTCTCTTGCTCTTAACCAACAGGAAGTCCTTCCAGTCCATTAGTTTCTCCCTGTGGAAACGACACAAAGTAAAACAAATTCAATGGATTCAATTAATTGGAAACAGAAAGTGACAGTGATAAATAAAATCCACTCAGACAAAAGATGAAGTATGTTCAAAGCAACCGAAAATGGAAAAAAGAACGTTTTGCTCCTTACTGAACCATGGCCTGAGCGTGCTCCTGTAGGGCGGGGGAGAGGCGCTGGGGCGCGTCGGCGCCCCCGGTGGTCTCGTTGAGGAAGCACTGCTTGTAGACCCCACACAGCTGGGTCTTCATGCTCTTACACCAAGGGATGAGCCTGGAGGCCAACCATAGACAGGACCATTGAGAATAACAACAAGAAAATATGGCCTCAATGTGTTGCAATGCTACTCCCGGCCCACAGGGGGCAGCGGCAGCCTTACTCTCTGGTGAAGCCCGTGCCCCCTCTGGTGAAGGCACGCTTCTTGAACTCCGACCACACATTCTGCAACTGAGACGTCTGAAGGACAAATATGGAGGACACGGGCGTATTTACATCAGTGTTACCTCTTTCCATTGATACAACAAATAGATTAACGTTTAAGGAAGGGCTTTAGTCCAAAAAACGTAAAGCATGCAGCCCTCAAAGACTAAGACAAATAGATAAGATTGAAAAAATTTGAGTCAAGCCATCCTCAAAGTATTCTCATTGGGAAAACATATCTTCTTTTAAATTAAAATAAGTGTGTGTGTGTGTGTGGATGTGCATTTGTGCACACGTATGCGGTGCGTGCTTGTATGGGACCCCCGTCTTCACACCACGTGGGGAACGCTAAAGAGGGGGGATAACTGTGGCAGCGGAACCCCAGACTACAGCGGATCAGAATGACTGCAGCCACCAGAGCTGCACGTGTGCACGCTCTATGGTATCTGCATGTCGTGTACGGTACCTGGACATGTACGGTACCTGTGTGCCTGCTGTACGGTACCTGGATGTGTACGGTACCTGGACGTGTACGTACCTGTGTGCCCCTGTATGGTACCAGGATGTGTACGGTACCTGGACGTGTACGGTACCTGGACGTGTACGTACCTGTGTGCCTGCTGTACGGTACCTGGACATGTACGGTACCTGTGTGCCTGCTGTACGGTACCTGGACATGTACGGTACCTGTGTGCCCCTGTATGGTACCAGGATGTGTACGGTACCTGGACGTGTACGGTACCTGTGTGCCTGCTGTACGGTACCTGGATGTGTACGGTACCTGGACGTGTACGGTACCTGGACGTGTACGGTACCTGTGTGCCTGCTGTACGGTACCTGGATGTGTACGGTACCTGGACGTGTACGGTACCTGGACGTGTACGGTACCTGTGTGCCTGCTGTACGGTACCTGGATGTGTACGGTACCTGGATGTGTACGGTACCTGGACGTGTACGGTACCTGTGTGCCTGCTGTACGGTACCTGGATGTGTACGGTACCTGGTACCATGCTGCTACTTATTTATTTATTTATTTTTACTTTGTTCCTTTTCATATGGTTTCTTATTCTTATTCTTATTTATTTTATCTTTTACTGTTGCTGCTATGTGAATGTTGAGGAACCAAGCCTAAGATTTTTACTCTTGAGTACTGTACTATAAGATGTAATAAAAGTGATTCTGATTCTGATGATGATTCTGATGGACGTGTACGTTACCTGGACATGTGCGGTACCTGTGTGCCCCTGTCCAGTACCTGGCCGTGTACGGTACCTGGACGTGTATGGTACCTGGACGTGTATGGTACCTTGACGTGTACGGTACCTGGATGTGTACGGTACCTGGATGTGTATGGTACCTGGACGTGTATGGTACCTGGACGTGTACGGTACCTGGATGTGTACGGTACCTGGATGTGTATGGTACCTGGACGTGTACGTACCTGGACGTGTATGGTACCTGGATGTGTATGGTACCTAGACGTGTACGTACCTGGACGTGTACGGTACCTGGATGTGTACGGTACCTGTGTGCCCCTGTACGGTACCTGGATGTCGCAGGGCCCCAGGGCCTTGATGAACTTGTCCAGCTTGCTGCGGAGGTCGTGTACGGTGGGCTGGCCCCTGGCGGCGGCCGGGCCCTCCTGGCCCTCGCTCAGACGCTTCTCAAGCTTGGCGAAGGCCTCCAGGTAGGAGTACACCGACATGGCCACGCCGCTGTTGGGGATCTGGGGGGGAGGATTCAAACGGCTAGTAGTTTGATATCTAATGTGGTGTCTTGCATCTTGTAGATGCCCAGGAAGAATGGGCTTCTAAGAAACTTCCATCGAGATTATATCAATTAAATCAACATAATTTTTTACAAGAGAAATACAAATACAACTCTTAGCAGACTCAGGGACAGTATAAACTCCTTTAGCTATATCTATATCTGCCTCAAATATAACTCAAGGGTTGCGAGGTTCAAATTCAGTTTAACCTTCCCCATATTCAGGTGGAGGCTATTGAAATAGTCCAGTATTGAATGTGTGGTTGCTGGTAATCTTTACAGGGTGCCACTACTGCCCTCTGTTGATGAAACAAGTAAAAACAACTGGATGCACTTTCTCTCATTGTACTACTAATAACAGTTAGATGTTAGACTGTTGGATTGATTAAGTAGCAGCAAGGGGGTATGCATCTTGCTCAAAGGTGCCTACAGGTGGACTGTGGGCATTGAGGATCACATCCAGAAGCAGAGAATAATCCCTTAAGCATCAGGTGATCCTCCCCCATAGTCTTTGGGTCGGTACTATAACGTGGAGGGGTAACCGCGTCGTGACACCGCAGTGGTGGCAGAAGCTGACCTTGGAGAGCAGCACTAGAGTGATCCCGGGCCAGAGCGGCAGGCAGTACATGGAGTGAGGCATCATGGGATACAAGCCATCCTTCAGGGACACCTCCAGGAACACTCTGGTGGGGGCCAAGGGGTCCGGGGGCGGGACCTCCAGGGTGATAAGGCTGTCCTCTGCTATCTACAACACACACACACGCACACACACACACGCACACGCACACGCACACACACACACACAAGGTCTTGTGCCCGGAAAATATGCAACATTGACATGTTATTCATGATTAACATCTGTTTCGAGTGAGTGGTGAATGCTATACCTGTATGTCTGGATCCACAAACTCAAACATAGGAGTGTCCTCTCTTGCTGTCCTTTCTGGTGAGAACCAAATAAAATGTGTGCTTAAATGTAACCTCAGTCACTATTGATTGAAAAACCGTAATAAAGGGCTTGGTTTGTTAAGGCAAGTGTTTTTTAACAGATTAATAAACAATACCTAGATGATCAGACAATTGGACGTTTGTAACGTAAGGTACGGCCACACCAAAAGCGTTACCCGCGTATCACGCGTATAAAATCGGCAATTTTTCCATAGGGAACCATTGGTTTACGCGCGTATGAGACGCGTACGCGTTACACGCGTATAAGCAACATTTTACTCGCGTTAGGCGCGTATGAGGCGCGTACATATACGCGCGTACATATACGCGCGTACATATACGCGCGTACATATACGCGCGTACATATACGCGCGTACATATACGCGCGTACGAGGAGTTCAAAAAATTGAACTTTTTACGCTCATACGCGCCGCAATAGCCAATCAGTTTTGAGCTTGACCCGACGTCACTGGCAGAGAGACGGAGAGGACAGAACCGCAATGGAGGACCAAAACTCATTTATCGCAGTGTGCAGGCCGTCCTGTCCTGTACAACACCAGGATTGTGTTGTACGGGACAGGAACAAGAAAGAGGAGGGCGTTGGGTCGACGTGGCCGAGGAAACTGGCTGTCCTGGTAAGATCAGTGAATAATGTGTGTGTGTATTTTGCTTGGCTTCAGCTATCGGTTGTGTAAGGAAGAGAAAAAATCAAAGAAAAATGGCGGCGGGGGGGGGGGGGGGGGGAGTTTCGGGCGGTCTCATCTACGCGCGTTACGCGCGTATCTGACCATTTTTGACACAAAATGGTCAAGCAACATTTTAGCTGCGTACCTCGCGTACATGGTACGCGAGGTACGCGCTTGGTGTGTTCGCGGCTTTATGTACTTTGTTGATAGAATGACCATGGTTCAAAATCCACATCGTTTTCAGCAATATTAATGATATCCAAGCGAACACATGGGAAACCCACTCCACAACTCATACCTGAACCACTGGAGCTTTGGTTAGTAGGCGAGGGCTGTGGTGTGTAAAACATCTCCAGACCCGATACCGACACACTTTCTACATCCTAGAACCAAAGCAAAAGAGGATATGGTGAAAGGTGCGGGGCTGAATTCTCCATGTCCTCAACCTGCATAGAAGAAGCATCCTCGAGCAAAATGCCAAAGCCCTCCTACTCTCAATAATAGAGTAATGCTGTCGCTTTGGATTAAAGCATCTGCTAAATGACTAAACAGTAAACAGTATCAATAGGAGGCTTCAGGTGGGGGCCGTACCTCTGGGCCGGGGTCCTCCTGGTCTGTGTTGGAGGGGTACATGCTCTGCGTCATGACGATAAGAGACAGCAGGTCGGACGGGCTCAGAGTGCTGGTGTTCCGGCTGGTAGAACGAAAACAAAAAGGAAACCACAAGGATGTCAGGAACACGTTGGATGGGACATTAAACAGGATTAAACATGAAACTCAGGGCAAGAGGTTGAAGAGATGAATCCATGAAGAGAAAGATTACCGCAGAGTGTTTGACTAGGAGCCAAAAGGTTCTGAGATCTAAACCAAATGGCTGCAGGCTACCTGTACACATACCCCACATGACCTGTAATTAAATCGATTCTCTGCTGGATGATAAACGTTTAAATAGAAGAAACGATGTTAGAAAAGGCGTCATCGAGGTAACGAAGAACAATCCTAAATATTTGGCCTGCTAAGCCCTTTGAGACTGTAATGTGTTTAAGGGCTATTCAAATAAAAACGAGTTGAACTGAATTGGATCAGGATGTCGTGACATCTCTCAAGATATTAACAAGACATTTCGGCAACACAAAAGGAGAAGCAAGGAGGAGCAAGATGTAGTGAGGAGGAACCAGGCAGAACCAGGAGGAACAAGATGTAGCGAGGAGGAACCGGGCAGAACCAGGAGGAACAAGGAGGAGCAAGAAGCTAAGTGGAGTAGTGAGGACTTAGGAGCACCCAGGAGGACCAAGGAGCCAAGTGGAGTAGTGAGGACTTAGGAGCACCCAGGAGGACCAAGGAGCCAAGAGGAGTAGTGAGGACTTAGGAGCACCCAGGGGCGACCAGGAGGAAGCAGCGGGACCTGGAGTAGAAGGCGAGCAGCTGTGTGTGCACCACAGATGAAGGCGTGGAGACCTCCTGTTCCTTTCCGGTCAGAGCTGCTGTTTCAGCGTCGTAGTCAGCCGCGCTCCAGAATCTCGATGCACTGTCTCGCACAGCGTGGTGTGGATCAGCCGCTCCACCGCCTGGCCACAGGACGGCGGATCGGTGTAAACATGGACCGTTCACTAGTTTCGACTCCTGTGTGCTCCCCGGCTCTCTAGTCTAGCAAGCTTTAACGTATTTTAACTTTTTAAGTATGGAAACGATCTGAGGAATGTGTGGTGATTGTCTGTCTTGAAGCTGCAGTGACACATTGTCATTTCCTGTAAAGGATTATTAAACCAACCAATCTATCTATCTACAGTATCTATCTACAGTATCTATCTATCTATCTATCTATCTACAGTATCTATCTATCTATCTATCTACAGTATCTATCTATCTATCTATCTACAGTATCTATCTATCTATCTATCTACAGTATCTATCTATCTACAGTATCTATCTATCTACAGTATCTATCTATCTATCTACAGTATCTATCTATCTATCCATCTCAGCTCCTCCATGACATGAGGTCACTGTGACTTCCCCGTGAATCATTATGGGTAAAGCAGTGTCTGCTAGTTGACAACATATTTAAGTGAATGTTACTTAGTTTGTTAACTCAATTTTAAGAAGCAATTTGTCTTTGGTGATGCGTGTGCAATTATCTTGGAGTTACTTATTCATCATCTCAGAATAATTGGCTACTCAAGTCGCCCAACACTAAACAATGGAAAACCAAAACCACCAAAACCCTATACGGGTCTACCTCCACTAAGAAGCTCTGGTCGTTCTCCCGGAGCCGGCTGTAGGTCTCCAGGAGACCCTGGAGGTGTTTCCAAAGCCTGGTCCTCTGTTCTGTGTCTTGAGGACGCAGTCTGGAAAACACAGATGGTGCATTCGATGGCAATGCACTCGTTAAGGATTGGAAACGCAACGACAACGTTCATGTCCCATGAGGAGAACTGAAAACCACACCTACTCTTTACGGAGCAGGTTACTGCTGAGGTTCACCATGCCGAAGAGGACTTCGATCATCTTCTTCATCACGTAGATCTTCCTCCTCAGGTCGTCCTCACACTCCTCACCGTCTCCGTTCACGGCGATGTACAGACACTCATCGAACTATCAGGGCGGGGGACGGCCAGGGGTTAGAGCTCGGTACGGCGAGGACATCATCTAGAAAACAGGCCAGCAGGTCTATGATTTGCGCTGCTGCCGTCAACTTGTCCCAGCTGTGACCCCTTACAGTTTAGTAGTTTGTCATTTTGAAACACCTTTTGATTTCCTTAAAGGTAGGATTTATTTATCAGCACGAAGGAGTTAAGAATCTCTCTCAAGGAGGCCTTCAGTTAGACTGGTGGATGGTGGTGAAAGGCTTTACTAACGACTATAATCTGTCCCGAGTAATAAAGTCCCATCTCATCTGTTTAACAGGGCTTCATCCTCAGCCTTAATGACATGTTCTCTCCAAACAGGGTCTCCTGGACTACATTGCTGCCCGTTGTTAGGGTTGAATGGAGCTGTGAAGGCCCAGTGAGCAGACAGCAGCCTGGTGCTCCAGCGCCCTAATGGGCCTCACATGACCAGAGACAGGAGCGCTACCAACCCGAGGGTCTCCCGTGGGGGAACAAAGGCCCTGTTGTTCTCAGTCCACAGGAGAGGAGGAGGAGGTGTCTTCCAGAGATGCTTTTTATTACTGCAGTAAATACGAGGGACGTGCTGCTGTTCTCGCTGTGTTTTCCTTTGGTCCCCTCCTCGGTGTTTCCCAGGTTGTTTTATGAATCAATGACAGAATCGTCTACAACAACATTCTCACTTTGCATCAGAGCGTCGGCTAAAGCCACGCAGATACAAACCCGCTCGGAGGACTCTCTCCCCCAGACGCTTCGTCACCTGATGCAGGACGTAGTTGTGTTCGTTCTCGGTGGTGAAGCAGGCGTAGCTGTCGCCCAGCCGGTCGACCATGGTGATGCAGGAGATGAGGATGGGAGCGAACAGAGTGTTCAGGCTGTCCTCAAACGCAGGGGGCTGGGGAGAGACAGACAGGACATGTTAGACACAACTGGAGAGACAGACAGGACACGTTAGACACCACTGGAGAGACAGACAGGACACGTTAGACACCACTGGAGAGACAGACAGGACACGTTAGACACCACTGGAGAGACAGACAGGACATGTTAGACACCACTGGAGACACCGACAGGACATGTTAGACACAACTGGAGAGACAGACAGGACACGTTAGACACCACTGGAGAGACAGACAGGACACGTTAGACACCACTGGAGAGACAGACAGGACATGTTAGACACCACTGGAGAGACAGACAGGACATGTTAGACACCACTGGAGAGACAGACAGGACACGTTAGACACCACTGGAGAGACAGACAGGACACGTTAGACACCACTGGAGAGACAGACAGGACATGTTAGACACCACTGGAGAGACAGACAGGACACGTAACTGGAGAGACAGACAGGACATGTTAGACACAACTGGAGAGACAGACAGGACATGTTAGACACCACTGGAGAGACAGACAGGACATGTTAGACACAACTGGAGAGACAGACAGGACATGTTAGACACCACTGGAGAGACAGACAGGACACCTTAGAAGCTAGTTGGAGAGAGACACACAGGACACATTAATACTAGCTTCACAGTCGATCCACAGATATCAAATGGTCATATCAATAGTTCTGTTTGATAGTAGTGAAATACTACCCAAGCATATTTTTAACAAATCGGGGCATCATTATTATTTTCTTTTATTATATCGTCATTATAAATATAGAACATGAGTGGCCCCAAAATGGTATTCAATGACATTGACCTACTTGTAGGCCTACCCTCGATTTTGTCAAAATTAGATTCTCTACAGGAACGCCAGAACTTGACTATGGAACCTGGTGAATGAATGAATGCATGAATGCATGAATGAATGAATACATGAATGCATGAATGAATGAATGAATGAATGAATACATGAATGCATGAATGCATGAATGACAATGACTGCTCACCCTCTGGCCCTGCTCCTGGGACGCTCCGTACTGGTCCTGGACGTTCTGCCTGAACTCCGGGTCGGTCCAGTAGAAGAGAACCTCCGCGCTCTCACTCGCTATCAGCAGACACTTCATCTCGCCTGAAGACGCACTCCTGCTCGGGTTCTGCTAGCCTACTGTGTCCAGTCTTCAATTGTTGAATACGTTTAGATCCATTGCAAAGCTTGAATTCAATTCAAAAACTACTAAGTTTCTATCGAGAGAAAAAAACACAATAAAAGGCAAAACAGTTCGAAGTGCTTATTCTGAAATTTAAATATTTACTAACCCTTAACGAAAAACACGTAACCGTGCGTAGCTTAATAAACGGAATTAGTGTGAATATTGCTTATAAAAAAAAGAGTAGGCGGACAACAATCCATTCCGAGGTCCCGTTGAAGTAACTTATCGCAGCTCGCCGACCACACCAACTATTCTGACGCTCCTCTTTCTTTCTTTCTATCTTTCTGCAGTTCTGAATTGATCGAAACCCAATCGATCAGTTTACTTCATATGTCCTAAATCTTGGATCCAATCAGGCTACAGCAACATCCGATATCGCTATTCTGCTAAAGTTAACCACCATTCAGGAACCTTGCAAAGAGCAGCATTCCTTCAACACAACAGTATCAGATCGTAGTTTCCAAAAGGTTCAACAAACTGCAGTCATGTGACACTGTGAGTATTCTGTAGCGGAAGCCTCCTGTCCGATTTCACCACAGATCGCAGAACAGTTTGGTGTTTCAAGCCTCATTGGAGACCAATGCCGAGACCTTCGCAAAGACTGCTCTCGGTTCGATTCTTACACATCGTTCAGCAAAGAAGGCTACGCCCGCATCGCTTTATGATGATTGCCAAGCTTACAGGGGATATAATAAGTCATGTGCTGCTTCAGAACTGCAAACCATGATTCCGATACGGCTTTCCTGGACCTCTTTGGTATTCAACGAATTAAACTGTGTGATTAGATTAGTATTGGTTTTACCTCTTGGCTATGCCACACACACACACACACACACACACACACACACACACACACACACACACCACACACAGACACCACACACACACCACACACACACACACACACACACACTACACGCACACACACACGCCACGCACACACACACACACACACACACACATGCACACAAATATACAGAAGAAAGAAATACAGACACACACACACACACACACACACACACACACACACACACACACACACACACACACACACACACACACACACACACACACACACACACACACACACACACACACACATGCGTGCATGCCTCACATGCGCTATATGTGTGTGTGTGTGTGTGTGTGTGTGTGTGTGTGTGTGTGTGTGTATGTGTGTGTGTGTGTGTGTGTGTGTGTGTGTGTGTGTGTGTGTGTGTGTGTGTGTGTGTGTGTGTGTGTGTGTGTGTGTGTGTGTGTGTGTGTCTGTA
This sequence comes from Melanogrammus aeglefinus, assembly GCA_900291075.1. Taxonomy (NCBI): domain Eukaryota; kingdom Metazoa; phylum Chordata; class Actinopteri; order Gadiformes; family Gadidae; genus Melanogrammus; species Melanogrammus aeglefinus. Next base: position 179,878 of record OLKM01000629.1, on the reverse strand, counting down.
GCATACACAATATACTATTTTTTTGATTGGCGTTACAAAGAGCCATGATCTCCCCATGCGAGGTACACCACCCCCACCTCCATGCTCTTTGGCGACCCGTGTCAACAACTGTCTTGTATTATAATGGTCACATTGTGTTTTGACTCGTGACAGACATTTGCTTAGGCAGAGCACAGGCAGAGCACAACATAAATATTGACGTTTTATTAACGTGGGTCAAAACGGTCCACAATGCCAAAGGTTCTGCTCTGGAGGGCCAAGGTTTAATCGAGTCCATCGGGGGTTCTGAAGACCCAACCTTCGTGGAAGGCTCATTTAAGCTGACTCCTGTATATACAGAATAAACATCGCAAAATCCTCAATGTTTGCGAACAGGGCCAGCGAGCCTTGCATGTCTCCTGGCGGATCAGGGAGTATAAACAGTACGAGGGAGGACTTTGTTGCAGTTGCGTTCACTAAAGGGGCACTGTCACGCACAAGCTGCCAGACATGGCCCTGTCCCGCCGCATCCCATTTGGACGGGGTGAGTGACGCCCGGGAACTGTTATGACAAGGTAATGATTTTCTTTTGGTTTAAATGAAAGCCGACGCTGGCCAAACAAGAGCCATTTAAACAGGAAATACATTGATAAGATCCTGCCCAGTTGCCACAATTTCCGCAAGTTCACCGTAAACTGGAAAGAGAGGTCCCTTGTCGTCTAATGAGATCCAAGCCCAATGGTTTCCGTCCTTACTCTCCCCCTGCGTTATTTACTCACATTGACCACACAAGCTTCGTTCCCATGGTTCCATTTCAATGGCTTGGCAGATGAGAGCAAAGTTGTGTTTTATGTATTTAAGCATCTTAGCTTGGCTCTTCATCTGGCGGAGGCCACAAGCCAACCAAAAGTCGAAGGTCACCACTGTTTATGCAAAAGCTTTTCTCCTAAATTAAATTTAAAACGATAATGCGATTCAAGGTACATGTTTTGGATCACAGTTCTTGAAGGCCATTATAAAGACTCACTGCCATGAGACTTAAATATCGTCTGGTTAAATGTTTAAGAAAAAAAGAAAACCCAACCCTAACCTTCAAAGCCTTGCAGAGATGCTTGTGGGTTACATATTTCTCATGTCATGCTTGACGGACCAACAAGCATCCAGTTCAGTCTAGGGCATCCTCGCCTCCACCTGACCGGGGCCAGCTTCGCCTTGTCTGGGCAACAACAACAAACAAGCCGGAGATGTGGAGGTTTTTAGTTAGACCCTAGCATCATGGTTCCTATCAATAGCAGCCTCATGCAGGGACAGGACAGCACTCAAGAAAAAACCAGACCCCGATTCCAGATGCCTGCACATCTGGGGCCACAACATGTGATACATTGTGTGTGCGTCTGTGTGAGCGTGTGGTTAGGTGACATTAGGGCAGAGTCTATTAATGTGCGGGAAAAGAGGGGGCCGAGATGAGATTCTGTGTGTGTATGTGTGTGTGTGTGTGTGTGTGTGTGTGTGTGTGTGTGTGTGTGTGTGTGTGTGTGTGTGTGTGTGTGTGGGTATAATGTTGGGGTACAAAGTAAGGTCAGAATCGTCCATGACCCTAGTCATCCGGTTTGACAGCCAATAGGACGCGAGTATAGAGTTATCCCAGGGAGATGAATCTGCAGACGGTATTTAACGTTATTTATAGGTTCCTTGTGTTGCATGTCTTCTGCTTACTTGGTGCTCAGGTGCAGGTATAAATCATATCTTCTTTTCTTTCGTCTACCCCTCACTAAGACATTTCTCTATTAAGCCCTGACCTTACCTCAACCATAAAGTCCAAGCCGTACATGATGGGAACTGATCAAGACACGAATACAAAGATGTTTCCCAGCCTAGTCATATTTTCCATAAGTCTATACGGAGCAATGAGCAGAGCTGAGATGGCCTGTCGAGTTACAGCTTCACTTCCTACATATTGGCAACCCTAACCCTATTGGCATCAGATGAGGATCAATGTGAATCTTGGCGCACTGGCCTGCTGGCACACACAGATTTCCTGTCTGCATGCATCACCGCAATCCACTCTCAATCTGCACTGTGTAAAAAACGATATTTTTAATTAATCAGTGCTTTTTAAAGCCGCTCTGAACACACACTGGTGACACCCTGAAGTGGGTGCACGAGACACCGCGTCTGGCTTCAGTTACTTGGCTCCTGAACACTATAATGGGCAAACCGCACTTAAGCCTGCTTCCTGGGTGGCAGCATCACTTCCTGCCAATGTGCCACCCAGTTTGTTTTAATTGGTTATGATTTAGAATAGACAACTCATGACGCTTCAATACAAACGTTTTATTTAAAAAATATTACTGTCACTGTAAACAACTATTTGGCATTAAAAATTGTATCATTTAGGATCAAACTTTCCACAATAAAAAAACAACTCTAGCTCAACACATTCGTAGGAAAAATAGTGGTAATATTTAACACATTCAGGCTGTATGTGCTGTATGTATGAATTATTAACGCCCATTGCTGCTTTTTCATCTTATGTATGACAAGCATGGCGATGGAGTCTTCATGTTCTTAACCGCTTGAAGCAGACTCCCATACTCTCCCTCCCGCACTCCCCCAAAAACAAGGGCAATCAGGTTAAAAAGTAAAGTAACTACAGCTGTCAAGACCGCGTTTCTCCTTGGCACAACGAAAGCTCCCGTGTCTGTTACCCCTCCATCTTAACACAAACTGTCACACCAATGGAGAACTAAATCAGATCAAATGTAACGTGCTTCAGGCTTGGAGGATCCGAGACTGATGCCGCCAAAAGCCCACGATTAAGTTCTTTGAGTCCTCTACTGAAAGAGGCGTTGAACCGACCGTAAAACAAGTGACAAGTATTCATATAAGTTAGGGAGATACTGGTAAATAAGACATATCAGACACACGCATCTTGAATCTGTTTTTTTATGTACAATTTTTTATGTAATAAAAAGTGTCATGGCTAAACGACAATCTGTACAAAACAATAAGTCAAATATAACGAGTATGTTCATGAAAAAAAAATACAATGGAAAGCTAGCAGCATAAGAATACCATTAGATATGAAATGTCACCGAGGTTCAGGGGGATACGTTATGAAAGTACCTGACATACTGGGGTACCTGTGCCCCACAGAGACAACCTCTCATCCATAGTCCCAGGGTCAGGTCAAACCAAGCTCAGCAGTGGGTACGTTGATTCACGGGTATGCGTTTTCACCCCTTGGCTTTGCACCACTGTGACCGAGAGTGGCACACACCTGCCTTTCGACTTGGCACTTTAAATAACATTAAAGGAAGGCGATATTTACAACCAGATCATGTACAAGAAAACCCCTTAAGGTCCTTAAGGGATGAGAGCTGTCTCAAGGAGAAGTTTAAAACATGTAGTATTACATGCCACGCAAGGTCGACCATCAGTAGCGCTATGCTTATACCCCCCCGACACACACACATACACACAGTCCAAGGTTTACCCCCCTCCCCAACAAACACAGACACACAGTCCATGGATCCCCCCCCCCCCCAAAAAAAAAACATGCACACAAATGTGTTTTTGTATTGAAAACAATTATATGAAAAAATATTCTGATGACATTTGCAGAAAGATATCTAGTCTTTGTTTTAGAATCAAATATGTAGCTTCCTTAGCTAAACTCGTAAAAATATAACTATGTGGTTTGCTTTGACACTGACTTAAGAACGAGACACCAAACAACAGAAAAAACAAGTCTTGCAAACAAGGTAATGCTAGCGAAAGCAATTTAAACAGTTCAGTGCAACCCTTATTCTGCATGAAGGGCGAGTGTTTCATTCAACATCATACATGGACGGGTCACTTATACTCAGTAAAAAACAATGTGTAGACAGAGAGAGAATACAGAGATGTACATGTGTTATATTAGGAATGCTTTTTGGTTCAAACATAATAAATATCTAGCTAGCACCATTGAACTGGGTGGTAGTATTATGGGATGGGGCCACCTAGTGGGAATGTATAGAAGGGATTAGGGTGGATGAATGTACGTTGGAAACGTATTTATTCCGGCTCACATTGTAAATGAAGGGACAGCTGAGCGCTATCTTCGGCAGGCGTAGGCGTTGATGTTCTTGATGACGTAGAAGCCTATGGACACGGGGGGCATGACCACCGTCCTGCCGGCCCGGAGAGCCACCGGCGACAGCTCGGGAAAAGCCCCGTCGTCCAACATGACCAGCTTCTGCCCGTTCAGCTGAATGTACCTGCAAGAAAGGTGGTCCCAAGTGCTGTTGTCAACGCTAGTTGTGAATTCATTGCTATTTGATTTAATATGAATATCATTTATATATATCTTTAAAATTCAAATAAATTATGTAAAACTATAACTTAGCCTATTTGACACAATTGTATAACATATGCACGGCCCTTACAGTTCAGATAAAAAAAATGAATATCTCTCAATTACTACATTCGTGGTTGTTGCTGGAAAAGGTGGAAAATAACTAATTTATGCACTTATGGTATAATTCATCATGAAAATTGGCAAGGATTGAACACATGGGGGCGCTACAGTTACAACAATTAAAATTCCGCTGCTGTGGACGACGGTATTTTATCAAGCCGTCAAAAAGAAAAGGGAAAGAGAGTGAGGTTCAGTTTAAACAAAATAATTAATTTAACTCATTTATTGACAAGAAAAAAACATTTTCAGCTGCAGTATTTTAGAGAACGTGTGCTTACATTTTTCCAATGCTCGTTAGGGTAATGCATTTGCCATTTAAAAATAAATGTGCTTAAAATAATTTATTGACATTTCAATTAATTTAGCCGAATGGTTATTAATTTAATAAATGAAAATTCTGCCCTAGGTTTGTTTTCTGTTTACCTGCATTCCCAATCCACAAATGACTTCAGAGAGAAGCAATATAGTCTCAACGTTGGCTATTCTGTTGCTCTGTGAAATAAGCACCAAATATCTTGACATCTAATAACAACTCCGGAATTTCCCTGTCAGTTACAATATTGTCAAAATATTGCTAACAATGTGAATTTAAAAAAAATCCCAAAACTGTTAACACACAACATTAAGTATAGACTATATAAGAACCATTCCTTTGTCTATATAGTAAATGCATGTTAGCCTATAATAGTAGCCTATAATTTAAGAATATGAACACAGCAATTTAGCAATCTATCTTTTATGCATAACTCCTAAAAATCCTGAATCTGTCTCGCTTTCTGACCATTTAATAACATAAATTAACTGCATTCCTCCTGAGGAATTCATTACAGCAATTCAACTTTGAAACTAATAATGGTAATATGTTAGAATAACGTTACGGTTTTAAAAAAAAGTACATTATTTGTTGGGCTTACTGTAAATGTCTGTATCTAATGTCAAGCAGCAGCCATTACATATTATCCAATTGTAGTATTTAAAAACTTTTACTTTCAAGATGGAAATCGCCTTTTTATTAATTGTATAGATGTTATATTTTTTTTACAAAAGAAAATACCACAAAACATAAACTAAAATTTCATAATTATTACATCTAAACTTAAAAAAACCCATTTAAGTGTGTCAGCGTGGAGGCGGACCGTGCCTGGCTCACACACATCTGGTGCTGCTAAAGGCTCTGGGACGGTCTCCCTGCCTCGCCTGTGGTAACACACTTAAGCCCTTATCCGCTGCTTGGCCCTCTTGTTAATTACCACACACCGGTGTTCTGACACCTCAAGCATTCTGCAGCAGCATGCCCTGAACGAAACATCAGTCAGCCGCCGCTGACGCTAAATGTGGGCACAAAAAGAAAACACCCATACCAACATGCACCCACACACACGCACGCACCCACGCACCCACACACACAGATATACACTCATACACGCTATCCTAGTGGGTGGGAGGGTCCGAATAAAACACACACACACACACACACACACACACACACACACACACACACACACACACACACACACACACACACACACACACACACACACACACACACACACACACACACACACACACACGGATATGCCCTCATACACATTCACCTAGTAGGTGGGAGGGTCCTAATAAAAGAACACATACACATAAACACATCGGCATTGACATTCATACACAGACATTTATATACGTATATAAATGCACACACAGATACATAGACACACTCAACCACTCACTCAGACAGAAACACACAAAGACACCAGCATACACACACACACACACACACACACACACACACACACACACACACACACACACACACACACACACACACACACACACACACACACACACACACACACACACACACCCCAGCCCCCTCACTCACACGCAGTCAGCAATGTGTTATTCCAGGATTCTGAAGCTTTAAAGTGAGCCAGAACAACAGAGGGGGTCAGGAGAAACAGATAATGGCTATTAATTATATGAACACCAGACGGCCAAAGGGATTCTATTACAGCCTCGCAGAAGGTCTTTGAATGCCTAAATAGGAAGGGCAGGACGGGGTTGAAATGGCATGAGTGTGAAGGGTAGCGAGGCCAAGTGATAAACCACGGAGTGAAGCTATGAAAACAGATCCTTACAGGGGGGTCCAGCGTCTCTGGGCTTCACTGGATGTTTTCTATCACAACCAAGTTAGTCCTCCATCTTAATAAACAAGGACTAAGTAGCATAATATCATAAATCACCAGTCCTGAGCAGGGAGGCCAGAGCGACTGGTTCAAAAATAAAAAATAAAATTGGCAGACAAGGATGATTGATATCGGACAAGGAAAACAAAAGTTTGTGTCCGTCTGAACTTCCAGAATGAAACATTGTGTATGCAATCTTTGTGCTTGCGGCCTAGCAGAGAGTCTGAAACCAAAGCTACATTAGTGCAATGTAAAAAGCCAATGTAGAAAAACATGATAATATGGTTCTCAAACAGGCACAGCCGAAATCGTATCAGAAAGGTTTGAGTCAGTGTAACAGCCAGCACACACACACACACACACACACACACACACACACACACACACACACACACACACACACACACACACACACACACACACACACACACACACACACACACACACACACACACACACACACACACACACACACACAATGATTCTGTGTGCACATGTGTATGAAATTTAGTGAAGAAGCCACCGGACAAATGAAAAATAAGGAAAACGGAGGAAAAGAAAGCAAAAGAAAAGGAAATAATACAATATATAACAAAAGGGTTGACATAAGATATAGATTAAGAGAAAAACATAAAATGGACAGAACGAAGCAAATGAAGAATCAGAGAAAAAAAGCCAAAAGGCGGATAGAAGAAAGGCCCTCACTTGGCGCGCAGGCCCTCGGTCCCGCAGGGCTGTAGCAGGTACTGATGCACCGTCTTGTTCCGTAAGGTGCCGGCCAGCTTGATTTTCTTTCGCGACCGATGCAGGTTGATGATGTAGATCGTAATGGACCCTTTCACATAATTATGGCTGGTGCAGGAAGAAGACAAAATAAAAGAAAACACAATCAAGACATGATCAAAATCGACACGAGCAGACATATCTCAAAAAACGACTTTATTTCCTTTGTGCTTTATGGTGAGCCGACATTTTCTATCTTTCTCTTCATCCTCCTCTGCATCTGTTTATGGGATTTCATTATAGATGAGATTGTCATACGTAATAAAAGTGGCTATAATTAAAGATGACTACAAAGGGAGATGGGCCTTTGATATCGCTATCACAGAGCAGCCTGAATCCGACCCCGACTCCCTGATCTAATCGCCATCCCAAACATCACGGGGAACAAATATATTGCGATTCAGCGTTTGCAATATATGAAGCGGAATTCCACTGTGCAGCGAGTTGCAGTGTATCATCAGATTATCTATATCTACTGTAGTGTAGACTATATTAAACCACAACTCCCCCCCAAAGCCAGTGTATCATCAGCTCATCTATATCTACTGTAGACTGTATTAAACCACAACTCTTATATGTTCTTTAAGGGACACAAAGACCCCGTGTCTTGAGTGACACGTCAACACTTTTTGAGTCGCAACAAAACAAAAAAAATTAAATGCTGCCGGGACACAATTTGATCGGCGATATTTGCCGAAGGTAAATAACTAAGCAGGACAGATAAGGAACACGTGATCAAATCGAATAAAAGCGAGCATATGAAGACAGAGACAACACAGCTGTAGTGAATACCACATGTACCCCCCCTGGCCCCCCCCGGGGCAGGGCTATCCGTGAGCTAAACGGTCTGTGAGACGTCGTTCTCTGTTCCCACTGTTACCACCTCCACCACCTCATCATAGCAGTCTCGGTTTGGCAAACCAAGGGACCGCCATGTATTGGATTAAACCTGCCCGAGACTTTTTCAACATTGTTAGCGTGAGATACACCACAGCATTGTTGGGCCGAGCAGGGCTTGAGTCTGGCGCTGCCTCCAACCCCTGGATCCCCCGCTCTGAGATTCATGGACGCGTGTCTCGGGATTACAGATCAGATGGTCAGATGGGAGCTCAGATAATGGCCTCTCCAGCCGCTCCAAAGATGAGGTTCTGAGGCTTTCAAACCAGAAACATAAACATGCCTTTGGTGCTCTTTTAAGTTGGAACATTGGTGCACTCTGAACCAAAACATACCAGTTAAACCACCGCACTGGGAACAGGACCAGTCCAACACACTTAAGCAAATCAGCAAGCCTCTTAATAATACCTCTTAACAGCCAACGAGATGGATACCACGTTTAATGTCATGTTACCCACCCAGATTATAACTGGACACTGTGTGAACGGCAGGGGGTCGGGGACGGATAAGGTTAACCAAGCAATCTGGGGACACACCAGATGAAAACTATTTCAAATACCTGGATGAGTGTCAACAAACCCTGCTGTGGGGCGGTCAAGTGTGGCGCTTATGCAACTGTCCTCTCATTGGTTATCAAGTGGCCCATCTGTCTGAGCAGTGTTGCATCGTCTCTCAGGGACGGGGATGGGTCTCAGACGGCTCCCCTGTAACCCGGTCTGGAGCACGACCGAAAGGCTAGCCAGGCGCTGACAGCTGCAGGCCATGGGCCGGGGTTAATGGATAACCTTGAACAGGCTCCACCATGGGCCACTCTTTATGTGCCTGCAGCACAGACCGCCTTATTGTCCCTCCGCCCCCCCGACCCGCCTCGCCGGCCAACACGAGATGGGATGAAGGACCCACGCACCTTTCAGCGTCTCTTTGACAGTGGGAAGATGGCCCCACACACCTGATAAGTGATACCTGTTAACTTTTATAGGCTATGGGCTGTGAATTAGAGGGTGTCTGCTGGGGTTATTTATGGGAGGCCAGCAGACGTGACACTGAGCCCCGGGTGGAGCTTACAGAGGAGTGCATGGGAACAGAACTGAGACGGCCACCGCAGTCTGAGGCCGGCCGTCAAACCCTCCCCCGCCCCCCATAACCATAAAAGCCTAATGGGCCGATAGCGTGTGAGAGCTGCAAGTTGCCCCCTGGTAATGACATGAGCCAAGTGGATCATCCCCATATATATGTATTTTTCGTCACGAGGTGACTAATACACAGGAGTGAATCAGGCATCCAGCCGTATTGTGTGTCCAGCCGGGTTTCAGGTGGACTGTGGAATCCGTGTCATTTGAGCGTCACGACGGAGTTCTTACTTGGAGGAGCTGGTGCAGTGAGCGTAGATGCGCAGCTTGTCTCGGATCACCCTCCCTGGCCGCGGCTTCCTCTGCAGTCCGGCCACGCGTACCGCCAGCACCCTGGGGCCCACCAGACGCTTGAAGACCAGCGACAGCCAGTAGTCCTGAACAACAGCATCCACACAGACATGTAGAGCACACGCACACACACAACACAGAAACGCTCTATGATTCAATGCAAAGAAATTGGTTCAGGCCCCCAAAAGTGGAGAGCCCCAATCCGAAGCAAGAGGGTCCCACGACCGCTCCGAAGCATGTTCTTGATGAGGAGAACATTGCAATGGATCGCTTTGTGTTTATTTGGACACAGCATGGGCTCAGAATTTAAGAACCACAAGCTATTCTAGAACTATGTCAACAAATCAATCAAGTCGAGGGGAAGGATTACGACATTGGATTTAAACTCAACATTTTAATTTAAGTCAACATATTCGATATCTCACACCCCATGGAGCTATTGCACATCTGCACGTTCCGGTCCCTCATAAACCGTTTGCTGATGAGAGCTGACAAGCCTCGAACATGGATTTTACAAAATATTACCAACTACTTTGCTCTAGGTTATCATCAATATGTGTCTCTCTTCAGACTGCACGGGCTCAACACCTCTCCAAAGAGCTCAGAACAACATGTGGTCTTCAGGAAGTTCCCATGCAATCCTGCATATGGCAACATTTAAGAGCTTCTTTTTTCCATGCAGGCTTTAACTTAATTTGCTGCCCAGGCATCGGGGAGCAGAACACAGTATAGGACTATACTGTGAAGGCCACCGGCTGAGGGATGCATGTATACATGTATGGCCAGATCTATGATCTATGATTATTACACTGAGGGGAACAAAGCAGCTCTGGGACTGGGCAAGCAGGCTTTGATTCACACAAGATGGACAGTGTCATGGTTTCAGAGTGAAGGGGCCTCCAAGAGACCCCTCCACTCTGACTGGGATTTCATATTTCAAGAATCAAGGTTAACAACAACGATGACTTAAAGCGTTCAAAATCGAATTACAGAAAAAGATGCCAACCAATAGCCACAACTCTAATGGTAGTCTTTGTGGCGCACAGTGCTGTTTTTTATTAATGGAATTGTAAAGTGTCGGCTGAGGTTACAGTACTTTGTTGGTCTTCCTTCTATAAATGTCTGACAGACAGAGAGACAGAGAGGCATTGAGGCAGACAGAGATGGGATTGATAGCCAAGTATTTTTGAACAAGGACTCAGGGCCAGGGTGGCTACATCAAAGAAAAGGTAGACACCAAATTAAATTGAGCCTGAGCTGCCCCACTTGTGAAGGAGCGTCAGAATTCACCTTTAGCATGCTTATAATGGGAGGCAGTATCCCTGGCTGCAACCTTGTTAATTCCTTTAGTATTGAAGATCAAAGTGTGAGGCTAGGTCATTAGACTGCATCCAGACGAAGGTAATCCATTAGTATTTTGACGCTCCATGTTTCCAATTTGTGTTTTCGGGAAGAGTCTTATACTGTGCAGTTTGTTTCAATAAGGCTTCAATGAGGAGGAGAACGGGCGTTGTCACAATAGGCAACGTTTACCAGGTAGCGGCTGGAAGAGATGTTTAAACCAAACCACCACCGTTTCCAACTCGCACAACTCAACAACTCACACAACCTAAAAAATGGTTACATTTTGGATGGTTGAAAACACGTGGGAGAAAAAAGTTTGAGCGCACGTTTGAAGACTTCATCTCCTTATTTTGTGTCAGGAGAATAAATAATGGGCAGAGGAGAGTTGTAGAAAGTCATTATTCATGTTCCCCTTCTCCAGGGGGAAAGGCATTACTCTTTCTCCTTAAAGCACCACTGTCCTTCAAGGACGTGCACACCCAGCCTTATAGGCACATCCAGCCTTATAGGCACATCCAGCCTTATAGACACATCCAGCCTTATATACATCCAGCCTTATAGGCACATCCAGCCTTATAGGCACATCCAGCCTTATAGGCACATCCAGCCTTATAGACACATCCAGCCTTATAGGCACATCCAGCCGTATAGGCACATCCAGCCGTATAGGCACATCCAGCCTTATAGGCACATCCAGCCTTATAGGCACATCCAGCCTTATAGGCACATCCAGCCGTATAGGCACATCCAGCCGTATAGGCACATCCAGCCTTATAGGCACATCCAGCCTTATAGGCACATCCAGCCTTATAGACACATCCAGCCTTATACACATCCAGCCTTATAGACACATCCAGCCTTATAGACACATCCAGCCTTATAGACACATCCAGCCTTATAGACACATCCAGCCTTATATACATATCCAGCCTTAGACACATCCAGCCTTATAGACACATCCAGCCTTATAGACACATCCAGCCTTATAGACACATCCAGCCTTATAGACACATCCAGCCTTATAGACACATCCAGCCTTATAGACACATCCAGCCTTAGACACATCCAGCCTTATAGGCACATCCAGCCTTATAGACACATCCAGCCTTATAGGCACATCCAGCCTTATAGGCACATCCAGCCTTATAGGCACATCCAGCCTTATAGGACACATCCAGCCTTATAGACACATCCAGCCTTATAGACACATCCAGCCTTATAGACAGGACCCATAAGCTTCCCTCTGTCATTGGACAGAATACTGGCAGCACCATCCCTCAGACGTTAAAGCCAGACGGACGTCCCCACAGAGGACGGTCAGCGCTTTACCACCCACCCTGTGGGGACCAAGCGGGGAGAGGAGCAGAGTCAACACAAGGAGACTCTGGAGGAAGAGGGTGAACAGGCGAGTGGAGAGTGCGGAGAAGAGAGGTTAGAAGAGGCTACCAGATGAAAGGCGGAGAATGGAAAGAGGTTCACTGTGGAGTCCATGCCTGGGTCAGGGACCTGACTGCGTTCCGAATCGACCAATTGGGAGCGATCTGAAGCAAGGGGCCAGACCATAAATTTGCCAAGATTCGGACAGGTTGGCTCGTAGCACACGCGCTCAGCGGGTCGGCTGGTGCAGGCCCCAGAAGTCCAGCCATGTTAAAAGCATTGTGATCCTAGCAGGAGGCCATCTTTCCCAGAAAAAGAATGGAGAGAGGCCATAGGAAAATGAAGGCATTGGATAGCTTTATGGTCTGGAAGCCTAACACAGCCCACAGGAAAGCACATACACTGTGGATTGACAGGGAAGAATGTGGAAAACTATTTCAAAAGGTTCAGTGTTGAAAAAGACATTGATTAACAAGATCTTTTGAAGTTTTGGATGTTGATTGGCGATAATCTCAATAAAAAAACAAACTGTATGTTATCATTCCATTATCCTGCACTGAATCCTGGCTTAGGAGACCAGTTCTGCTCTTGATTTTACTCCACAGTTAACCAAATTTATAACCAAATACTTGATTTAAACAGTAGGCCTATTAACTTACCCAACAGAAGCCACGGCCCCAGCCCACAGTGTAAGCCAGTAGCGGTGAGTAGTAGTCCCATTCATCACCATGAGGCAGGGAATGCTGCTAGCATGGCTGCGTATGCAGGCGCTCAGGTTACACGTCTCTCAGTATGCACAGAGACAGGGACACAGTTGCGATGGGGTGGAGTGATATTGTCCCTGGCTTCTGACAGAGGGCTAAGGTTACATGATATTTCGTCCCTGCATCCAGCCACTCAACACCACTAAACACCTTTCATCTCAACTAATAGCTCCCACGGGAAAAGAGCAATAGGTGCCTGAGATGAATACTAGTAGAGGCCAGGAGTAGACTAGTTCCTGGTGATATGCTAGCAGAGGCCAGGCATAGACTAGTTCCTGGTGATATGCTAGCAGAGGCCAGGCATAGACTAGTTCCTGGTGATATGCTAGCAGAGGCCAGGCATAGACTAGTTCCTGGTGATATGCTAGCAGAGGCCAGACATAGACTAGTTCCTGGTGATATGCTAGCAGAGGCCAGGCATAGACTAGTTCATGGGAGAGAAGAGGTCAGGCAGAGACTAGTTTCTGAAAAATATGCTGGCAGATGCCAGGCATAGACTAGTTCCCGTGAGCGAAAAGAAACAGGCATAGACTATTTCCTGGAGGTATGCGACAAGAGGCCTCCTGCCAGGTATAAACTAGCAAAGTAGCTTTTAGGAAAACAAAGCACTAGATTAACGAGGTAGTGCAAAGCGCAACAGTAAACAGGTAATTAGCTAACTTTGTCTCTGAAGGTCAACTGCTGAATTCCAGGAGCGAAACTCACGGGCAGAGGGTTGAAGTGCTGGTCCACCAGATGAGTGTAGCCGTAGTCGAAGAGCGAGTGGCGCAGGACGACGTCGACTCCCTGCACTGCCGCCATGCCGAGCGTGTTCAGCCATCTGCGTCCAAGCAGACACACAAGGAGGCAGTGAATGAAACAATGCACTGGTGGCTGGAATCAGAATACACCCTTCACACCTTGATGTTTAACATAAGATCAAATGTAATATCCTAATCCCAGAGAGGTAATGTGTTGTCAACAGCTTGAAGTACAGCACAGCAATAAGAATGCAGAAAATACCCACAAAAACAGGGCAAAAATATGACAGAATATATGACCTGATAGTATATAGGACAGACTAATGCAGAATGTAAATGTTGGCACTATTGATCGGAGGCCGTTGCTCAGCAGAACTCACAGGAAGCCCGCGGCGTACGTGTCCGATAAGTTGTTGGTGCCCGCTGCCCAGGCCGGCCCTACGCCACCCAGCCACACCTTCTTCCCGGGCGCATGGGAGTGGACCACCTGAAAAGAGAGAGCCCAACACTAAGGCCGACCAGTCGTGTCCCCAGACCGTAATCAGAACAAAAAGATACATACTTAAGAAGAAAAGCCACAAAGATATACACTGAAAATCTGTCTATACATACACACACGTCAAGAGGATATAAATGTAAATGGCCCAAAACAAAAACATTATAATTGAGAGGTAAATGATGAGCTAGAAATGATTGAGTGTTATTGACCATGATACGGTAGTGTCTCAGTGCCGAAAGTGTAAAGGGTATGCAGACTTTATGCTGCTGTCCTGTGTGTCTCTGAATGAACCCATTAACTGCAGCCAGCTTCACAGAACCTCTTAGCCAGCGCTAGCAGCCAAACCAGTAGGACATCAGTTCAACTTTAAGAGTCATTAGCATCATTCATTATCAAGGGATGCTTGCAGTAGTTCCCCTTGTTTGCTCTTGAACTCAAACACTGGCTGACACTGACCCAATCTCAATGGCTATGGTAGCAATGGCTGTAAGCAATTTGAGTTGGCAGGAACACAATTACACACACACACACACACACAACACAACACACACAAAGAGGCATACTCAAGACAGAGGAAGGATGACACAGAGAGAGACACACACAGAGCGAGAGAGAGCGAGAGAGAGAGAGAGCATGTAAACACACATATGTACACACAGATATGTAAACACACACAGACAGAGTTTGGGTTATAAATGTAATTGAAAAAGATCACTCTCTCTTCTGGGAGCCAAACAAGCACTTTGGCGTCCCAACCTTCAACTTAACATTTCCTCTGCTGCAGCTTGTCTTGATAATGTTATTAACTGTGTTCGTAACACATCTACCCTGGGGGGTCGGGCATATCTGAGTTTGGGATATGCGTACGTATGCTCACAAACATTTAAAGAGATGAGCAAATACACTTTGGGAATAATATACAAAAGAAAACCAATTCAGCCTTACAAGAAAGAAAGGATACGAAAGTATGTAAAGAAGAAATGGGTATGTGTTAGCTTTGTGTGTGTATATCCACGTGTGTGCATCTGTTCATGTGTGTGTGTGTGTGTGTGTGTGTGTGTGTGTGTGTGTGTGTGTGTGTGTGTGTGTGTGTGTGTGTGTGTGTGTGTGTGTGTGTGTGTGTGTGTGTGTGTGTGTGTACATTCTAATCTGAAGAGGCCCTTCAGAAGAACCCCATGCATGGATGGGCCATTCTATTCAATAACAGTAATGTGTTTAAGAAGTTAGCTCTCACCTTGAACACTTTATTGATCTGCTCGCTGAGCGTGTCCAGCAAGCGGGTCTTCAGAAAGTCCTCCACTTTCCTGACCCTTCCATCCATGTAATAACTGCAAGGGAAAACGCCGTTAGCACGCTGTGCCTGGTGTAAGACAACATGGTGGTTGTAAAATGCACTACTATTTCATTTAGTAACGAGCAAACCCTTCCCCCCAAAATGATCCGGTGAAAACAGGCTCAGGTCATGAAGAAGAAGCACATGGTACTCTACGCGGTGAAGCTTTCCTTTAACGTGGTCGGTCAGAGTCAAACCCCTTTGCCGTGCCCCTAAATAAAACCCTAAATTAAATCCTGTTGTGTGTGGTTTCATATCCTAGGCGCTACAGTGATGCGATCGATGAGCCGGTATGAGCGCTGAGGGTATCATGTCCGTGTATTCAAGTGTGCAGAAGCACCAGAGAGGGATGAGAGAGAACCAGAGATGTGAATGAGACTTCAGAGGCGCACACCGAGGGCACATCACCAGCCTGTCCCACACACACTTCAAGAGACCGCAGAGACCAGAGCGGGCCCAGGAGGTGATGTCTGATAAACAGGTTGCATCATCCGCGCAGACACAGCTGGACGCCTGGCTCCTGGCCAGAGGCCCCTGGCCCCCCGGGCCCTCCACGTGGGCCGTAGTGCAACGGCCGCTTTGCATTACGCAAACGCCAGCGGGTGAATAAGTGAACGTATGTGAATGTAATAAATTAATGAATGGTAATGGTTTAACTCCTATGCCACACTAGTACACGTTTAAGCCAAGACGAAAAAAGCTGAGGTTGAGGTTGCATTTCCAACATAGGGGGAATGTAATGATCTTTATGTTGGAATAACTGGATTATTTTGCTATTTTTACACATGTTAGGTTTTTTATTCGTATAAGCTGGAAGCCCCCAATATAAATCTTTAAACTGGGCAATGACAGTTAACGTGCAACAAAAACCTGGAGGAACAGGCACGGCCTCTCAGGGGGAATTCTTTCATATTTTACACAGAGATAAAAGTCTGGAAGGAGAAACACTGCATAGCTGTGAATAAACTGGGAGGATGTGAAGCACAAAGAGATACCAAGACGTTTTCTGCTTTAAGAATAAACAAGGTTGTTTATCAAAAACATCTTTTTGAGACGTGATGGATCAAACCAGCCCCGAACAATTAAAAAATATCGCAGTTTCAAACACGTCATACCGAAACACATTTCCGTCTGCTTTTCTGTAAGCCACAATGTGGCTGAATTTAAATATTTCAGCCAAAAAGTGTGAGCTTAATTTTCGCAAAGTTTATAGAAAGGCTTCAGAACTAGAACAAAGGCGGTGCTGCCTTTGAGCTCATACGGGGACAAAAAGAACATAAAATATGTCCGTTAAACTGACCAGAATTCTATCAAATAAAGTCGTAAAAGTGATGTACGCCCACGCCCGAGGCGATGGCTGACTTGTTCTGTTTGCTTTATGCGGCCGTTGCTGACCACCAATGCCACCACACCGAGGAAACATTAACTCTTACTTACTCACGAGAACATTTATTTATTTTCAATTGTTGAACGCCAATTATAAAATGTGTTTGGTTAACAGCAGCTGAAGTCCAAGGGGGGCTGTTTCTATTATATGCCGAACGTTGACATGATCTAAAAGTGTGTGGAATGGGCGGTTGGTATTACATGATCGACACATTCACGTCAAGTCTTGTTTTGGACAAGCGTAATCAATTATTAAATAGGGTTAGTTGTGCAAAAATAATGTGACCTGAAATAGTGTCAAATTAAACCATCAGGCAACTGTGAAGATAGTTGCCTGATGGTCCAATAGTTATTTTGGATTGAGATGTGACAGTCAGACAGGGTTTAAGAGAGAGCGAGTGAGCGCGAGACCATCTGGTGTGCATGGGCCAGCAAGATGGAGAGTGTAGCTAGCAAAGCGGGGGGGGGGGGTTGAGAGAAAGAGAGGCGAGGGGGTGTAAGCAGGGGGTGTCTCTATTGACGTGGAGAGGGGGTGTAAGCAGGGGGTGTCTCTATTGACGTGGAGAGGGGGTGTAAGCAGGGGGTGTCTCTATTGACGTGGAGAGGGGGTGTAAGCAGGGGGTGTCTCTATTGACGTGGAGAGGGGCAGGTTATTATGAGGCGGTCTTAATACTTAAGGGCTGCGTTTAGATATGTGGCTCCCCCGGGTAAAGCAGTACCAGAATTTACCGTCTGGCCTAGACCTGGGCCCTGTCTGAGACAGCCCCCCACACACACACACACACACACACACACACACACACACACACACACACACACACACACACACACACACACACACACACACACACACACACACACACACACACACACACACACACACACACACACACACAGACATCACCCTTCCAACAACTCCAGCACCACGCTGTACATAACACAAATGCCACTGCTGGAAATCATAATACTTTAACAAGTCTAGCAGCAGATTGTATAAAAGCTTTGTCAGCTTGTAAAGATACAGGGAGAGAAGAGAGTCAAATACGACCGAGAGAACGAGAAAAAAGAGAAGAAAATAAAAAAATGGACAAAAATGTAAATCAAGAATAAGAGAGGGATAAAAGATGAGGGAATATTTAGAAGTGGAATTAATGATACTTATTTTCATGTTTTCATATCACATTTCTATGCTAAGTTTTTTCCACAAGATTGTCTTCCTACCACTAAATCCATGCATATTAATGTGAAAAGTTCCATATGGACTTTCCGTTACAGGCCTGTTTTATAGGATTTTAGATAGTAAGAGGTTTGAATGTTTTGCATAAATGAATATGGCACTAAACATTTGGTTACTAGCCTACAATTTTCCTTTATGTACATTTAATTAGCAATTTATGTAGTATTTTTTTTTAATTTAGCATCAAAAAACTACTTTTAGTAGAATATTTTCGCACCAAATATGAATAATAGAAAGTTACTCTCAGTGATACATGCAACATTTAGCAGCAACTGTTTTCGTTTGGTCACTCAAAAAAAAAAGTCTGACACAACCAACCCTTTGTTGAGATGTGGAGGAACACCATATTTGATCAAGGAAATTATGAACAATTATGTGAAAAAAATTGAAATTACTGTTACATATTACTTTACAAATACAACTTTTATGATTCAATAATTACAACTTCCAATAAATTGTGTTGTTTGTGTAATGCCAACCAATATATAGCAACATCATCCGTTGTGCTACAACCCACACATTTATATTGCCTTTCATTTTGTACACATAATAATTTAATTTGCCAAACCAAGAAATCTGTGAACCAATATCCGAGGAAGTGTGGCATTGCTAGGTGCTATTAACAAGCCCCTCATGAGCCACGGCCCACTGTGTAAAACAGGGCTGCTCGCTGTAGCATGTAGCTACGAATACGTTAGCACGATGCTAACGAGTGAGTCGTACCTGCCGCGCTCCCTGCTATGGAAGCAACCGGTTGCTTCCATAGCAGTGAGCGCGGCAGGTACGACTCACTCGTTAGCATCGTGCTAACGAGTGAGTCGTACCTGCCGCGCTCAGGTACGACTCACTCGTTAGCACAATGCTAATGAGTGAGTCGTAGGCCTACCTGCCGCGCTCAGGTACGACTCACTCGTTAGCACAATGCTTACGAGTGAGTCGTACCTGCCGCGCTCCCTGCTATGGAAGCAACCGTAACCATCGCTAGTTCATTGAAACACCAGCAGCAGACGTGTTAATGAGCGTCCTTTGTCTTTATGACTGGGACCTTCGTTTGAAGAGGTCAACCTTTCAGTCCCACCGTCTGGTGTGGTGGGGGGGGGGAGTATAAAATGTGCTAATTGAAAGAGAGAAGGATCTACGGCATGTGGTTTGACTTTAACAGTATGGGTGGTGCTGTTTTTCTTTCTTTTCTTACTGACAGCCCTTCCTCCATCCGTTCCTCCTAATTAGACCTGACCTTTGCTTTAATGAGTTCTCACTTGCACACACTGTGGTTGGTTTACGAGTCTGTTTTCAAGCATTTTCGTTTTTATAATTCTGTGTGCGGTTATTTGTGGCCCACGTTCGTGTGTGTGTGTGTGTGGTGGTATGTGTGTGTGTGTGAGAGTGTGTGTCCTGTACTGAATGAACCTCGCTTCAGGAAGGGCCCAAACTGAAGATTTGAAAACAAAATGGAACAAATGGAAATGATGAAATAATAAATGATACACAACTTGTCTGTTATAGTAAGAGAGCAGATGTGAACATTTTAAAACCTCTCTTTCCCTCTCTCTTCTCTACTAACTATGTAAACACAGCTATATAAAACAAGTATATGGCTATGAATCCACGTTTATAAAATCAGGATCCAATAAAAAACAACGTTGACATGTGGTCGCTGCTGCTGCTGTCTTCAGGAGTCATGGCTGTGTTCTTTCATCAGATTCTTTCCTTCATTGTTAATCCAACCCTCGCTCAAATAGAAAGATTTCTAGAAATGATAGAAAAAAAGGGTAAAATACCTACTGTTGCCACGTAACAGCATCTACCACCGAACCGGCGTTCTTCATGAACCTAGGGATGGGAGGAGAATGACGGGTGTTGAACGACAGGGCCAACATATAAACAGAATGATATGTTAGAAGGTAGTGCTAATATCAAACAAGAAGTGGAGGCCTCTCTCTCGCTCTCCAACAAGTTGTTAGTTTCTGAAGTGCTTAAGGTGAGGCTAAAAATGTGCTTTCTCATTTGCTTA
>OLKM01000629.1:151962-154462 GCA_900291075.1 Melanogrammus aeglefinus | reverse complement strand
CCACAGTGGTAGCGGGAACAGACCAGGACTGAGTTTATTCTGCTCGGAAGGTAAATATAACCACTGGGTGGAACGGATGTTTTTGGCCTTTTCCAGGGCTTTTAGAATGATCCTTTCTGTGTCTGTCCCTGTTTGACACACATGACATTAGAGAGGGGCATTACGAGAGCCTTCACTAAAATACCTGGGAAGTCGTCGACATTCAGATTCTTAAGAATTTTGCGGCCATTTTTTAGTGATTTTTCAGAGACTTAATCCACAACCCGTCGTTGATTCCTCTTTCTACTTTGGAATTCACTGGTCACGCTTCTGACGACTCAAGCTTTCACAGAACAAACACCAAATCTTCCCAGAAGGTTCTTCAAGGCTTTGGACACAAGACAAGAGCTCCATTTGTGAGCTTCATTGAGAAAGACAATATATAATAAAAACATGGAGTGATGAGCCGGAGGGGGATGGAAACACATGTCCCCACTGTGCTGTCCCCAGGAGGGCAGCTGGATGGGATGCAGAGGACTTAACCAAAACCCCAAGACAAACAAAAAACATACTTAAAACCATATTTAACTCAACACACACACACACATATCTCCTTCACCAGTAACACAAAGTGCAGAACAGGCGCTGTATTTTGACGGCATAACCTTCACAATGGCCTTGTACTATTATGTCAATATGTTGGATCTTCACATTTGATGCCACTAATATTTAATGTTTGATTTCATACCTTGACGTATCTTTGCCAGTTTTGCCTATTTTATCTTTACTTTCACTCTCCATGTGCTAGAGAGCTCTTGCATTAACAAGAGACACAAGAGCTTAAACAATGCACAGTAAAACACAGGGTATTTCTGAGAAATTAAACTCTTCTGACAAGGCACGAGTACTCTATGTCAAGCATGCAACAAGGGCAAGAAATGTGGTTGACCCTGTTCCATAGCACATTGGATAATAAAACCTCACTTTGACAGGCTGTCCTCAAATCTACTATATAACCATCATAACACTTAATTATCTTAGTGTAGTCATATCAACGGGAGTGATTGAGTGAGTGATGAGGTGAGTGTGGGTGGGGGGGTGCTTACCGTTGCCTAACTCCCAGGAGATGTTGTACTTCTTGCCGGCACTGTACTTGAGCAGGCTGAGGGAGGACGACGAGTTCCAGGAGTTGTCGGGGTTGCGGTGCAGCGCGTTCAGCCCCAGGATCAGCTGCAGGCCGGCACACTCGGCAAAGTTGTACAGTTTGTCTAAAGACCTGGCTGGGAGAAACCCACCAAGCAGTTGTAACTTTGATTCTTCTCAATGTCCATCTGACCAGCTGTGTCATGTAAAATTAAAATGGACCTAAATCTAGATGGAACCAAGGATTAGCAGTGTGCAAAAGTATATAAAATCGTATTCAGACTTGATCAATTTGGATTCAGACTATATTAGATTGAATTCAGGTTTGATTAAATGGGATTCACATATTTAGATTGGATTCAAGCTTGATTTTATTGTATTCTGATTAGATTGGATTCAGACTAGAGTTATATGGATTCAGCTTCAATTTGATAGACTGTATAAAGTTAGATTCAGACTTGATTAGATTGGATTCAGCCTAGATTTGATGGAATCGGTAGAGTTAAAATGTGCTCAAGTATTTGAATCCATATGATGGATATCGATTTAACACAAATTTGAATATAAATACATTTCCATTTCCCACCTGGGATCGATCAATTGCATTTTATAATATGAGGTATGTCCAACATTCCCTGTGGAGAATATTTTTGCCTTGTCTAGCAGACTCTATTACATCTTCATGTCTGAACCCCATCTTTTGTTTTCTGTGAGTTCTGCCATTATCAGCTACGGTTACCTGAGGAAGACTCCCTGATGGCTTTCTAGGCACAGAGAACATCTGCGTGTTTTTTAAAATGCAAGAAGGCGAGAATACCAGAGAGAGAATAGGAGTTCCAAACAGCTGCTGGAACAACATGTCGGAAACAGAATAACACAATGACTGACGTTTTATGACAAGCATGGGCTCTGCTTTCACTTGGGATATTGTTTGGAAAGTATGCACTCTTTCTGTCCAGGACTCTGTCTCTAGGCGCTGTTTAGGCCAGACAGCTTACAATATATTCAGAAAATAAAACAGATAGTACTTTTAAACAGATTCTGAGCACAGAAAGATCTATCTATCTATCAACACTCACAGCAATGTTCGCACACTGCCGACAAACCAGTGTGTGCAGGTGTGCTCGTACATGTGTGCAAGTTTAAGCGTGTGTTGGCTTACATGTGTGTTTTTTGTGTGTGTGTGTGTGTGTGTGTGTGTGTGTGTGTGTGTGTGTGTGTGTGTGTGTGTGTGTGTGTGTGCATTTAATAGCCATGAAAAGTAAAAACGTCTATTTACTTCTATTTAGATATGTTGTTTCCATGGGTTTTCACAGTTTTATTGCGCTAGTTAAGTACGGTTGAGCACCGCAAAAACAGTACCATGAATACAATATCA